>VNKC01003476.1:129657-158422 GCA_008042775.1 Drosophila pectinifera
CCCCCAGGTTACCCCCTTTGGACCCCTCCCCCTCACCCCTCTGCTGGGTGGACTGTACACTCTCTCTCTCTCTCTCTCTCTGGCATTCAACCCCTTCAGCAGATTGACTTTTATGCTGATAACGTCGTGCCTTGCGTCGCTCTGTTCCCGCTTGCTGGCTGGCCACCTCACCCCCTTCATCCACTCTAGCTTTCCACCCCCTCTCCCCTTTATTTCCTACCCCCGTCCCCTCTCCTGACCCATGTAGCTGTCCACTACAACAGCTTCCTGCAGCACTCACCCCTCGAGAGGCCATTTTGGAAATTTTGGCCACTTCCCTTGGTGGACAGCGCTGGCAGCTCCTCAAAGAGGCATCCACCTCCGCCCACACCCCTCCTGTCCCTCCTGTCCCTCCTGTCCCTCCCATGCCCCCTCCCCTTAACCCTTAGCCCCCTTCCGCTCTGCCCCGCATTTCATCGATTGAGGTAGACGCAACTTTGGCGGTTCCCCAAGTGGCTCAGGGCACGGGTGTGGGTCTCTGACAGCCCCTAAGATGGTCAGCTGTCTTCAAAATAAATACTACACTGTGCAAAAATATATGACTGCATTCAGAACCCCAAGAATACCCTATTATAAATGATACCTAAAACAAACTCCAGATGTGCCCGGAAAGAAGAGTAGCCTTAAGCCTAAGCTCCTTCTGGTCACTTCATAACCAGCCCCCCTCCCCGCACTCGAGTCCATTGTCGGAAGGATATGCGGGGTGGGGGGTGGTCGGGTGGAAAATCCGTAAATTAGTTGCCTTCACCGAAATAATGCGGGATCTAGGCCTGGCGCCCCACCTCACATACTCGCACAGATACGTCTCCATCCGGTCCGGTTTCTCGGACCAGGAGCTGCGATCCAAGGACGAAGGACCACGCACTCCGCGCTCCCCGGGCCGCCCGACCCCCAGTCCTTTATCCCTTTGACTTGACGATGTTTTTATGATGCCCGGGACGGCAGGAGAACACAGGAGAGCTCGTGCTCGCCGGCTGCCTGGGCGTATTAAGACAAAAGGTTAAATTTAAATTTGAAATGATGTAAGCAGGGGGGGGATGGAGGGCCGAGGGTCATGGGTGGGGCTTTGAGGGGGAGGCGTCTCCACGCGCCAAAAGGTCTGCGGCTGGCTCGAGCATCACGTCCACACTCGCTGGCTCGTGCTTCCAGCTTAGGTCCTGGCCATACATTGCAATATGGCTCTGCTGCCCCTTATCCCGTGGCGCCCCTGACCTTCCCCCCTCTTTACGGCAACCTTTATCCTTCCCACACACATCCTTTAACCCCAAGTCCGCCCCGCCCCGCCCCGCCCCCTAGCCAGTCAGAAAAAGATCCTGCGAGCATATTGTTGGCTCGCAATTGGATTGTTGGGTTAGGTGTAAGGTGTGTGCAGCAGATGGTGTGGACTTTCCCTGACCGTGTGTACGTGAGTGTGTGTGTGTGCTGGCCAAAAAGGAGCAGCAAGGACCTCCCCCTCCCTGCCCGGCGTGGGTGGCAAGTTGGCAAAACGGAGCGCCAGAAACTTCGAGCCAAAGACTGCTGCTGCTGCCTCAGACGTGGGCAGGATAACTCGTCGTTGTCGTCGTCGTCCTAGTCGGCGGCGGCGGGTTAAGTCGCAGCGGGGTTAAGGCCAGTGGCTCTGGCGGCCAACAGGAGTTAAGCAATGGAAGGGATCTTATATAGTCTGGCTTGGTCTGGTTTTATAATTGAAGCCAGACAGGCCGACTCTTCTAATATATTCCCCAGAAAAATACAAACATACTATATTTCAGTGCATATTTATACTTCCAAAGGACACCCCCTTTTGTGTGTTCCTATCACTACGCCCCTGGAACTGAGTATAGGTGGGACTCGTCCGTATGCTAATGGACATTCGAGATTTTGGTTTTGGGTATTTTGAGCAGTTCAGCTCCTGTTTAGGCGGTCTTCCTTCGGCAGGGCTCGGGGAAAAGCCGATAAGTACGCTTTATGCCCTTAGAATGCTACGTGTGCGACTCGCACCGGGGTCTTAAGGGGGTTAAAGAATCCCGTCTCGGGACGGGGCGGGGGCTAGGACTGGCTGCGACCGGAGGACTGGACTGGACTGGACTGGGTACTCGTGATACTCATTTTGTGATTGTGTGATGATGGATGGGACATGTGCCGAGGACGGGGACGAGGTTGAGGTCCTTGGAATGCCAGGGAATGGATTGGCAGCAGCCAGGGGTTAAGGGTTGTGCCGTTTGGCTGGGGATTGTTGGGGTTAAGACTGTCCTGCCCGTCCTGCCCGTCCTGCCTCCCGGCCAGGGGCCAGTTGCATTTGTCCTTGTGCTATTGAGCGTGGCGAGGTCCGTATGCTGCTCGCTGGAGTGTGCCGGAAAAAGGATTCGAGCGATTTAGCATTCGGAATAAGTTGCCACTGGATGCTGGATGCTGGCTGCTGGCTCCTGGCTCCTGGATCCCACATCGCCAGATCCTGTTTGTTTGCATTCCGCTCTCACCTGGTGATACCTCTGCCCATTAGGGCTATGAAATATGCAGGCTGGATAAACATAATTCGGGGGCGATGCGGATAAATACTTTTGTCAGGCTCCGGCCAGGTCTGAGTGGGCCAGGTCCTGGGCGAGTGTCCTGGCCGGGCAGAGAGGTTAACTAGCCATAATTTATACGCTCGATTGGATTTGGCCTGTCTGGCCAAGGAGGAGCGGGAATCTCAGCTTTTTGAGTGTGTATTGAGCTGAATTGTTCCGGCAGGTTTGACTCGGCATTACAGTGGCGGGGATATTCGACTTGAATATGAGATGATGTTCTCTATTTTATTGAATTTCGGTTAGGGAAACTTATGTACTAACTTCTACTTAAATGAATTATCAGTAACTGTTCATTTGGAAGTTATTTGTGTTTAAGAAACATTTATTATTACTTTTTCGTATATATTTAAAGTTCTGGAGGTTCTGTTCATCAAGAAATATGAACTAAGGACTTAAATATATTTAAAAACTGTTAGCAAAAGCATAATAATAATAATAACCAGAGCATTTGGGGATCTAATAATAAGTGCCGAATAAATATTACTACTTACTATATATTAAGATTTTATATGTCTTCTCCTTGATTTTAAATTAAGTTCCCGCCATTTCTGCTTGCTAGGATTCTCCTTTAAGTAATTAATAAAGCCGGGTTAAAGTGCAAGTTGGATTCCCCATTATAAACAAGAAAAAAGGCTCTGCCAGGACCCTTTCTCCCCCCTATAGTGTCCTGTGTGTGCAGCCATTTGCGAAAACTAAGCGTTTGCATTTCGCAGACAATTTCCAAATAATTGGGCCACAAAAAGCGCGACGCTGTCAGCGATTTGAATACATATTCATATCCATATTCATATTTGAGCGAGTGTGAGTGCGAGTGTGAGTGCGAGTGTGGGTCTGAAAGGGAAAAACAGCAAATAAATAAGGAGCCCAGCGCAATAATGGCTGTGTCAGTTCCCTATATATTCGCGTACACTCGAGTGCTATTATTAAGCATTTGAAATATCATACCGTCATGCGGGAGCGTCTGGTGTCCTCCCCTGTCCGCCTCCTGTTGTGCTGGCGCGATATCCATTAGCCAATATTAAAATCATTCTTTTATTTCCATTCTGGGGACGCAGACTGGCTGGCGCGCTGCTCCCCTGATCTCGACCAGCTCCCCTTAATTTTTAGACCCCCTGGCACCCCTCACAGCAGACAAACACAACAAACACACACTCACGCACAGTCAACAATCACGCACGCAGCCACTGACGACTGGCAGGCAGACCGAGAGCCGTACACTGGGGGAAATTCGTGTCTAAGCACCAAGAATATATTAAAAAAAACTCTCTTCCCTGGGCAGGGTTTTATTTGCCAAGAAATTTGTAAAAAGAATGTATTTTGAGTTTAAATAAATTCAGTTTTATAAACAAACAACTCAGAGTTTAAAAAATATATATTTTTTTAATTACAAATTGTTGACGATAGTCCAGCTATTATGCGTCTGTAATAATTGTGATAATATTATTTGTTCAATGATACAAAGGAATCTTTACAGTTCCTAGTAGGCTTAAATTAAATATATATTTCCGATCGCATCAGCCTTGACCATTTGTCACCTCGCTGGGCTCGACGAGCTTCATCAGAACTCAGTCTCAACGAACACCTCGAACCGCTAACACTGAACAATAAAGCATATAAATTTATTTATATATATATATATTAATAGTATATAGTATTACAGTATATTATTGTTTCCTAGTTTGCGGTCAACAAGTCTATTATGGTCAACAAGTCTATTATACTTGATGTTTCTGAAGAGCATAATTTGGCCAAAAATGGGATGACAGCCAAATGCCGTTTATATTCGGAATCGCGGTTAAAATCTTATTTATGTTAAAATAAAATATTGACTTAAAAATGATTTGACCAGGAATTATGATATAAAAATGCCAATTTAAGGACCCAAATATCCGCATACTTGAGGTCTTCTGGAGAGCAAAATTTGGCCAAAAATGGAATGACAGCTAAATGCCGTATATTTTCCGATTCGCCGTTAAAATTACAATTATTTAACAATAAAATACCTAAGAAAATTGGGAATAAAATTTTTGCCAATTTTTCAAAAATTGATAAGGGGTTACATCATTAAAATTGTCAAAAATTGGCCAAAAATTTATTGTTCTTAATTTTCAAACTAAATATGCAGATTATTTAATCAAATAAAATCTAACAGAGAAAAGCTTTCCGATTTGAAATTAAGGCTGTTTTGGCCAAGTTATGCCTATTTTGCATTTTGATATGCCAAAAAAATTAGGATATAAAAATGACGATTTAAGAACAAAAATATCCGCATACTTGAGGGCTTCTGGAGAGCATAATTTGGCCAAAAATGGAACGACAGCCAAATGCCATATATATTCCGAATCGCCGTTAAAATCTTAATTATTTAATAATAAAATATTGAAATATTGAAATAAAAAATTTTTGGTCGATTTTTGAAAAAAATGTAATGTAAATGTAATGTAAAATTTTCAAAAAATGAATAAAATTTTATTGTCTTCTATTTTTAAAGTCGGTATGCAGATTAATTAGCCAAATAAAATCTAACAGAGAAAAGCTTTCCGATTTGAAATTAAGGCTGTTTTGGCCAAGCTATGGATATTTTAATTTTTTTAACGATTCAAAAATCCGCATACCTGATGCTTCTGAAGAGCATAATTTGGCCAAAAATGGAATGACAGCCAAATGCCATTTATATTCGGAATCGCCGTTAAAATCTTAATTATGTAATAATAAAATATTGACTTAAAAATGATTTGACCAAAAATTATGATATATATTTGATATATAAATGCTTGTGGAGGAGGGTGTACTCTATTTCGTACAGTGTGCTAACACGAAGAGTTGGAGATCTGGAGAGCCGGACGGAGGGGGCAGATGAATGGGCCGGAGTCCGGGGTCCGAAGTTTTTGGACCTTCGGCGGCTGAGTCGCATTGTTTAATGAAAGTTCTTTCCCAAAAACTTTCCTCGGCTTTTCCGCATGTAACGCATGTGTGTGTGTGGGTGTGGGTGTGTGTGCGGGGGTGTGTGTCCTGGGACATTGGCCGCACGTATGCAAATGTGAATGTGGCTTTGGCAAAAAGGACGGAGAGGACGTGCGATGTCAGACGGCAGTTGACGGCATGTTTATTTGTTTGCCGCCACGCAGGCCAACGCTTTCCCCAAGAATGTCCAACTTTCGGCTTAATTCTGGGCGAGATCTACCCGAACTACCGGATTCCCTTCGAAATGGAATGGAAACAAATCGAGAAATCTTGGTTTTCTGTCTAGAATCTGTGTAACTTACGGCGGGTAAAAAGAATATCTCTGGAATATTAAATGGAATATGGAATGCCAAGAACATATAGGAGCATATTTTTAAGGTTCTTGTACCCCACTTATCTAGTCTTGATTTTTAAATAGTAACTATTCTACGAGCAACTAATACATATTTATTTTGAAGTCTAATTTAGCTAAGTGAAGTCTACTTCCAAAGGATTGTTACTTAGCTTTCTGTCTAATGATCAAAGCCTTATAAAGTTTAAGTTAGTTTTATTATCTTTTTATAATTATTTATTTTTAATTCCTACAGTTATATTTATTATCATTTAATTGGTTTGGAAATCAGTCAAATGTACTATACATTTCTATACTATACCATACACATTCTATACACTTCTAAGAACAGGAAAATTAGGAAATGAACATTTTTAGTTGTAATAAAACTAGTACCAGGCAGGTATCATATAGTAGGTTTATATATTAAATAATTGGTTGTTGCCTGCTTGAATGAACAAGAAATAAATTACTATTATTACTATAAATTACTATTATTTCTTGCTCATTCCACACTTTTTAAGGAATATTAATATTTATTATTGTTATAATTATTACAGAGCTTTGGTCTGTTTCAGTTATTTCTATATCTGTGCATATCTGCAATGCAAATTGGCTTAGTGGTCCAAAACTATTTAAATAATGCCTTAAATGCAAATTCTCTCCCCACTTCTCTGCCATTTCTCTATTGTCAGCCTGGCCGGGCTCGCTTTCGGCCAGGACCTGTCCCCGTGTCCACTCGTTGGTCCGATTTGCCAGGACTTCGCACACACACGGACATGCGCGGAATGTCCTTGCTCACATGAGCCGGCCGAGTGGGTGTGTGTGCTCGGGGGCAGGGGGGTCATTGTGCTGGCTGTCAGGACTTTTGGTCCATTTAACATGTCTCATAATAATTGTGATTGGGGTTCACTTCGCTCCGCATTCATTTGAATATGAATTAGCAGCGTTTCGCATTTGAGTGTCCCAGAAATCAAGGATACCGAGTGCTGAGTGCCGAGTGCCGAGTGAGTGTCCTTGCCGGCCTGCGCGGCAGTGGGTGCTGGTGCGGGTGCGGGTGCGGGTGGTGCTTCGGTCATCCTTGGGTGGTCTGGAACTCTGCCAATTTGGCTAAAAGGGAGAATCTGCCAAGTGGACACACATCATCAGGCCCACACACACGCGGACACACATGCGCAGAGACACGTCCTGGCAGGACGACTTGTGACTCCGGTGGTTGACACTCGTTAAGACGTAAAAAACTATGTAACATTTTTTATGCTGTCAGGACGGCGCTCGGGCCCAGAGTGTCCTTAAATGTCCTGGCGGCGGCAGAGAGAGTGATGGAAGACGGAGGGCGAGGAAGGGTCCTTGTCGCTGCCGCTACCGCTGCTGGGAATTTACTGTTATTAATTAGTGCAAAACGGCCCTCGGGGGCATCCTTTTTCGGGCCCATGTCCTTATGGCTGAGGTGAAGTGAGGACTTTTGGGTATTCGGTTTTTCGTTTTTCGTTTTTCACTTCTTGGTCTCGGTTTCGCCTGTCGTCCTGGAAGATGGAACTCCGAGATCTGTGTCCTGTGTGGGTTTCCTGATTAAGGACGCCTGCTGCGAAATGATTTTGCGGACTGTCTAGCCATTCGGCCACTCGAAGGACATGGGGCTGGCCGATTCACCCGAAAGGTTTATCCACTTTACTGGGATTAGTCCTTAAGCAGATGGGACCTGCAAAGGGTTGTACTTCAGGGCGAGGGAGAAACCAAGTTTTGATTATGGTAAATGCATTTTTAAAGTCTCTTTTTGGCTTACAGCTTGTCATTAAATAGTTTGGATCATCTATGGGTGACTTTAAGGCAGTAAAATGGCAAGGAAAGCATATTTATGATTAAGTATTCACCTTAAACCGAGCTTAAAACTATTTATAATATTAATTCAGGGGAATCAAGGTTCCTGAGTGGCTCCTGGCTATCCCCTTCCTTGTAGTGTTTACTTAACTCCACAGTAATTCCACTTATTTGTCACAGAATCATTCACTTTCACTGCGCTCCTTGGCAGCCATTTATCCTCCCCCCTGTTGATTCAGCTCCGTTTGTATTGCGGTGAGTTGAGCCAACAAAAAACAAAACGCAGAGAGAATTATTTTAAAAAATTGCCCACCGCCCAGTGCCAGGATAAAGGAAGGCAGGGCGCAGGACGCAGGACGCAGGACGCAGGAGGCAGGAGGCAGCACACAGGCCAAATGGCAAGCAGAGAGCATAAATCCAATCGGCAATCGGAGTTGTTGTTGTGTGAGGCGGACAACGGGATATCAGTCCGCAGATACATGCCCTTTCACACTCGTCCTTGCACTCGTCCTCCTGCAGCATCCCTGCACCTCAACTCGCGGATTTTCCCGATTTCCCGATTTTCCCTCGCTCGGCACATTAGATCATAAATAAAATTAGAGCGCCGGGCCCATTAGGAGCGCATCGATATCAGATACGCCTGGTGTGCCTGTGTCTGCACTGAAAGAAATCCAACTAAGCCACAATAGTAAGTGAAATGTGCAAGAGTTTAATATTAATTTATTTCTCGAATATATAGCAAGGAAAATAACTTTTTTTGTAATAATTGCAGAGAGCCGAAGAGGCTTTATTTTGCATAAGTAAAGGCTTAGCTTTTCTAGAAAAAAGCGGACAAGCTAGACAAAAGCTAACTAAATTATTTAATATTAATATAGTATTAGGGCTTTGAACCAATAGTATATATATTTATATTATTATTATATATTATTTATTTTTTATATTATTATTATTATTTATTTATAATTAGTTTTGAGGAGGAAACTATGCCAACTTCGAGCCTGCTTTTTGCTTTCAAGTTTCAGTTTTAGTTCCGCCCGAAGCTCTTGCCTTAAATAATTGCATAATATTATCTGGGATATTTTAGCTATTAGAAAGTCCTGCCAAGCAGTCCTTTTTGGCAGTGCATCTCTCTAGCTCTCTCTCTCTGTCTGTCTGCCTGTCCGTCTGAATGGGTTGTGTAATATTGATTAAATTGGTGAAACAGTTTTTTCTTTTTCCTTTTTAAATTACTGTAAAATTTCGCACACTCACTGGGCCGCAGAGGTGTGGGGTGGTGGATATATAGCCTGTATCCTGCCACACAGCCAGCAGAGGATATGTTAGGTCCTAGTGCCCTGTCACCCTTTCGGCCATTATCCTTTCTGCTAATAATATTGACACAAAGGATACTCTCTGGTCGCGCACTCCACACAAAAGGTATGACACAAAAAAGGAAGCGAGGCTGCAAAACAGAAAGGACGCAGGACTCAGGACGCAGGACGCAGGACAGCCAGAGGCAGGACGGCTTTGATCGGTGAAGTCAATTGTAACACATCGAATTGTTCGTATTGATAGATTTTGATTTATTTGCAGTTATTTATAGGCCGCCAGCCCCATTCGGCCGTCGCGGCGATGACTCGCAGTCGCCGTCGCCGTCGCCGTGAGTGGCACATACTTGCGACATTAGATTATCCGTTCTTATCCTCGATTTTCGGTTTTACCCTTTCCTGCATTTGGCAGAATGAACGTGCAGAAAGGCGGCAAAAACCGGAGGACGGAGGACGGCTGCTGCTATTGCTGGGACGCGAGGACACAGGACTCCTCGCCAAGGTGGTCCACGGACCATAGTACGTGCTGCACACGGTCCACATGACATCTGCATCATCTGCATATAAGTATATCCAGCCCACTCCACCGTCCGCGCCCCCGTCCACATCCGCATCCATTTTTTCCATTCTTTCCACATTTCGCTTCAACTGCAACTCATTCGGTGCACAGAGAGGACTCGCCCGGAGCGAGGGTCGATCGGGCTTAACTCATGCCATTATCCTGCAGAGTGCATGCAAATTCTGCCATGTTATAGATATTATTTTGAAGTTATTACCATACATAAAGAATCAATATATATGTAATATAATGTAATATATAGAAGCTATGTAGCTAATCCTATGATTTCTTCCAAACTAATAAACAAAATTTGTCTAAGAAAAGCGAAATGAGGGGTTAATAGTAATATGTAAGTAAGGAAATCAATTAAACTTGGGGAAAATAAAGAAAATATTGACTAAAGTGCATTCTTATATATAATATAAATATATATAGATGTATATTTATAGATATATGGTAAAGAAAAGTAGCAAATTATGAAATAATAAATATATGTAGATTCTGATTAGATATTTCTCTTTAATGTTTTTATTATTATGGTTTAATGCTTTGTTTACTAAGAGTATGCTAATTTGTTATTAAGTTATATTTGTAAGTACATAAATAATTTTAATACTTTTGCAAAATAATGCTATATGGAGGTAAATTTGCCAGTCATTCTAAACTTAATTTAAATATGTATTTATATTTAAATGTATGAATATTAATATTTATATTTTTTTTTTTATATTAATTTATATTTATTTATATATATATTAATACTGATTTATATTTATTTATATTTATACTTTTATTTACTTCTTTTTATATTACTTGTATTTATAAATACATATATTTATACATTTAAATTCCCTTGTTTTTGACAGATCTCCGTTGGCCAAACTCTGGGAACGCCCCTCGTTTTGGCAGCCGCGTTTGTCTGCACTAATTGAAAATGCTCATGCAGCGCTCGCTCAGCGCGGTATCTGCGAGATACTTTTTCTGCATTCGTATCTCGTGTATCTTTGTGGCTTTCTCGCCGGCTTTCATTCAGGCTTTTACGACTGACTGCTGGGCATGCAACGGAAAGGAGCGGCCAGGCAAGGGCCGGAAGGGAAGGACGATGGAGGGATGGTCTGGGAGCCGGGAGCTGGGAGCTGGGAGCTGGGAGCTGGGAGGAGAGATCGCAGATGGAGATGGGTCGTCGCCTGTCCAGCCTCAAAATGGGTTGCTTGCTGCTCCGCCGACGCCGGTTATCTCCACACATCATTCCCAGGTCCTTTCCCTTCGTGGGTGTGTGTGTGTGTGCTTATTGCATATCCTTAAGGTAATCACATTCACAATATAATAAAACCATGTGGTGGCGTTTCTTTTGCGTTTCAGCCGCCTCTGGCCAAGAGTTTCAGCTGGCAAGACATTGCCATCGCCCTTCCTAAGCTTTTTTTCAATATTTAAAATCTTCTTAAGCTTAAACAATAATTTTTTGTTAAAGGCAGTGTTTCAGTTAGTTAAAATGACAATTAATTATATATATGTAAGGGATAAATAGCAAACATGGAAGCTTTTTAAATAAAAAAAAAAACATAGAAGGTTTGTTTTAATTCACTAGTTTTTATATTTTCAATTAAAAATCTTAATGTTTCATCCAAAAGGACATTGTTTCATTGTGTTTATGTTAAAATAATAAAGGTTCAAAAAATATTTGTACTTCCCACTGAAAAGAAGGGCATCCTGCCACCGCTAACCTGGCCGAATGTCCTCGCAGCCTCTTCGTCTTCTTGTTCTCCTCTGCGCTTCGCTTCGTTTATTTTATTTTATATTTTTTTGAAAACTTTGTTGGTATCCAGCTACAAGTCCCTTGGGCAGCATTTACCACCCCATTCGCAGGCGGTCCTTGAAGACAACGGCGCACTCACCTCGTTGGAAACTCCTCTCCAAAATGGACATATGGCCACTGGCCCACACACGCACCCCCGCACACACACATGGAGGCTGGGTGTGTGTGTGTGTTTTTGGGTTTTAAAACCTTAAACAATTTTGGCAACGGCTTGCGAATAGACTGTAAATTGGGAAATTAATGGCCCCGTTACAGCTCGTGTATTGTTTTTTAAAGGGTTTTCATTTTTTTCCTTTGTACTTTTTGCGAGGAGTGGTGGCAGGATTTTTTGAGTGGGCGGTAAGTCCTGCATTCCTGCGGCTTCCATTTGAAGATGGTTTTTTTTTGTTGGCTGGCTTCTTGGATTTGTCAAAAAGGCGTGGAATCGATATGGCCAAGGAGAGTTGCTTGGAGTAAATCAAAGAAGGGAAATTAAGGTTTTAAACAGGGAACACTATTCCAGCTGATAATGGTCTAAACCTCTTACAAATCTTATTAAAACAATTTGTAAAATGTTTAAGTGGGTTAAATTTGAGTTAAGAAATAAATAAAACAAATATTGGCTTAACAAAAAAAGGGTTGAGTAGTTGTGTCCTTGATAACATTATTCCTTAACAGCAAGAGGTGGTATTAAAATTCTAATTCGATTTTCCAGTATTAATTAATAATAATATAATCTGAAAATATATAAAAATAAAAAGCAGCTCATCACTTTTAAAATAAGAGGTTATTCATATTTTAAAAATTAATTTAAATTTAGCATTTATATTCTTTTTGATATCAACAATGCTGCAGATTTCCTTCATGTATTGTAGAATGAAGACATATATATGTCAAGACAAGATATGGCTTGACAAGATATGGCTTCCTTTTGCAATAAATAAAGTACTTAACAATCTTCCACATTTGTAGAGTAATAAAATAATAACTTATATAATGAATTGTAAAAATAATCGTACAACCAATGTCCATTGCCCCAAACCAAAACAAAAGCCAGGAGCGGGCAAGATGGCGATGGGGCAGGACCCACGGACAAAACCATATGCAAAAGCCAGGGCAAGGAACACAAGACAGTGAAATATATTACAAAAAGAGAAATGAAAGAAATACAACCGAAAACAGAAATTTAAAATAATAACAACCCAAAGGAAAACAACATTTGCAGATATTTTGCTCCCGCCCCCATTGCGGTGATGTTGGGTTGGAAAACGTCCCAAAGGGGTGAGGGCGGTGCCCAGGCAGGGGTTGGGGAAGGAAACGGAAGGCCGGACAGGACAACACAGGACATACGCACACACCGACTGGGGCTGGGGCTGGGGCATGGGCATGGGCATGGGCATTGGCAAACAAACGAATGAACAGATATCCCAGCCCCCAAAACCGAAACCCGAAAAACATTGGCAACATACAAGGCCATAAACTCACCCACACACAAGGCACACACACGAATGTGCACACTCGCAGGACTATAGATCGAGTCCTGCGATACATATATGTACATTTGGATGCAAGGGAACGGACCGAGCGGCCCATCCTTGGACCTTTGGGGGGTTGGAACTGAGCTGAACTGAACTGAACTGAACCGGCGAACTGCCAAACTGCCGAACTGCCGAACTGCCGAACTCGCCGCTCAACGCGCGCAGGACGATGCAGGACCTTTTATATTTACATGTCTTAAAATTTTAAAAAGAACTCTCAGGGTGGGGCTTGCGCCGACTGGAAAAGGACCTTGGCATCTGCTTTGCATATGTACACCAAGGAAAAAAAATATCTAAATATATGAAATATATAAATATATAAAATATTAATTTTTAATCGATATGCGAATTATTTGTAAGTATTTGGAAAATATTTTAATTAATGAACCAATAATATCAATTAAAATAAGCTTCACGCAATATGAGAAATAAATAAGGCTGAGAGTATTCCTGTATATGTAGAAGATTCGCTTTCGCTGCTTTATTTATATCAAAATAAATAAAATTAATTTGTAGAAAATAGTTCATATATTTTCCAGTTTCATTAAACAAGGCAGAATGTTATTATTTTGACGCTGGTCACACTTAGAAAGCTGGTCACACTGTGTGCTTTGATTGTGATTTATTTATTTCTTTCGACTAAATTTTTCCAATACGCAAATAAATCACAATCAGTAGTGTTACCAGCTGTGCCATATCTGCCAATGTGACCAACTCTGTAATACTGTAATTGTTTTGAGTAAAATAATTTGAAGAAAAATATGCCAAATTGTAAGAGAAATCACTCTGAACTTGTCGCAGTGTATGCGTGTGGGTTGCCTTTTTGGGTTGTAGTTTTGACAACCGAATTGTTGCTGTTCCCGCTGCCTGCCGGGGGGCCATTGTGTATGCATGTGTTTTGTGGTCCTTTTGGGCGCTGCCCGCGCGGTCCAAGGAGACGGTCCACGGTCCCAGGACTCGGGTCCCCGGATCTCCGAAGCCTTGGACCCGCCGCCGTGTCCCCCTCGCCGACTTGGTTGCGTTTCATTAGACGGACTCCCGTTTCGCTTACCTTTTGGGCCCGGGTATCCTTGCCTGCTCGGGTCCCCGGATCCTTGGACCTTATATAGGATCCGTGTGTGTGTGCGGACCGTCGAATGCCGAATTGGATTTATACGTGTATAATAAAAGTACTTGACGGGAGGGCCAAAACACTAAATGACTATAAAAAGCACTTTGAAGAGGGTCAAATGGAGATAAATTTGCACACACACTCGCCGGCACACAGGCACACACACACATGTGTGTGGGCAAAGGACATGCGACTGCGGAAAGGATATTTGCTTGTATCTAATGTGTTTTTATTCTCGAGCTCGTTTTCGTCTTACATTTTTACGATTCAGCCGGTCACTTCGGCCGGTTTTGGACGTGGGACAAGGGATAAACCCACACACACCCGCACACACACATAGGGTGGCTGTCGGTCTGTCACTTTAGGGGGTTAAGGTTGGGGTTATGCCAGGACGGGGTGTGAGTGGCGTATTTTATGGCCGCTGTTAAAGCTTTTTGCGGCAACAAGCTTTTTTCGCCCCGCGCGCCTTTTGATCCTGTCCTGCCACACACGCACACACACACACAGACACTTTCTGAGACATCCCCCCGAGCGGCGTCCATCATTCACTTATTTGAATAGTCCTGCCGGCCTGTCGTCCTGCCGCCGTCCGGCCCCACTCTGGCGAGGGGATGGGGAGATTCGGATGCGGACTCGGATTCCGATTCCGATTCCGGGCCATTGAACGTCCTGGCGGAGCGACCAAAGGATATTGGCTCGTTTTGTGATTAACTGAAATTCGATATACGCATTTTGGATTGGTAACAAGCATATGTAGCGCCGCCTGAATTGATATACATTGCCATTGCTATGGTTTTGTCGGCCGCGAGAAGGGAGGGTTGCATTGTCCCTTTGCTCAAAAATTTAAATAGGATTGTCCTGATTTTTCATGGGCTCGATTCGGTCCAAAAATAAGCGCAAACGTCGGAAGATATAAGAGCATTATATTTGCATTTTTTATTGGCTTCACTTAGTTTGCTGGGCTTACTAGATTTTCTAAAATTTAGTTTATACTTCTAGACATTTAATTTAGTTTCCAAAATTGCGTTCCTGTTTTTGCATATTTACTGAGTTAAGTGAGGGACTTACAGGCATTGAAGTAACTCGGAATATTAAATATACAATGTGATTCTGCCCTGTTCTTGTATTTTTAAGCATAATAATAGTATATACTTATAGCAAGAGGTGGATCCATTCTGACAAGATGCTTGAGTGTCTTTGGCATAAGTCCTTCTATGATGACTCTGAAAATACTCGGCATGACACCATTAAAAATTTTATTTCACTACTTTAGAACTTAAATAAAATTCTAATAAAATAATGACGGACTTCATATGCTAATGCTTTTATTTTTCCAGGGAATTCTGGTATATTAATTCAATAGTTTAATTTATCAATGAATAAAATAGCAAAATACTTTGAGGATAATAAAATATAATGAAAAATATCACTTTTGCGTAGATTGTGTATTTTATGTAGTTTTTTAGAGAAGGCTTTATTGAATATTTTAGTAGCTCGAAGGTGTTTTCTGGGAAACCCTGCGGGACTATTTTCTGACAGCCTAGGAACTGACCCAATGCCCAGAACCCGAACCCAATCCATAAGCGAAATCAACTTTCCTGCGACTCCTTGCCAGTCGCCAGTCGAGTCCTCTCAACTTTCCTGGGCGCAGAGGACTTTTCCGGGCGGAAAGGTGCGAGGCGCGGCGGCACACATTTTCCAAAAATGTAACTCGATACTTTCCGGGGAATTGCCGTTCCGACGCGCCGACCACTGGGCTTTTTGCATCGATTTCTAATTGCGATCTGTCAATTACTCGGCGAGTTATGGCCCAGAAAAGTTTCGGGGATGGAGAGGGCTCGGGGAATTCCCGGCGGGACTTTGGCCGGACGGGACAGGACGAGACGGGACGTCAAGTGGGCTCAGCCGGCAAAATGTTGCAATTTTTATGCTTTTTTATGGCTTATAAAAAAGCAATAACAACATTGACGCCGCCAGGAAACCCGACACCACTGCCCTGCCCCGATTCCTGCCGAAAACTTTCTCTAAGTGTTTTCCTGTCTTGCTTTCTGTTGCTTTTTTTTTTGTTTTTTTTGCTGGACAAACATGATTAATTTCCTCGCTGATTTCCGTTGTCAGTTGTCTGTGGTTTTTGGCTTTCTCGTCCGTCCCAAGGCTGGAAAAATGTGATCAATCACCGGGATTTTCCGCCGTCGCTAATGAAAAGCCTAATTGGGGTTCCGCCATTTGAACCTGGCTTGTGGCAACCTTTCCTCCGCTGACCATTGGCCGTTGCCTCAAGGACACCAGGAGCACCTCGAAGGACCGACGGCGAACCCGTTTCAACGCCTCTCGGCCAAGGGTTGATGATGGTCATCTTGGCCTCTGGATTCTCAAGATCACTGGTCATTCCCTGGCCGGTCATCTTGATTAGGCTCAGGGTTCAAATTGATTAGGGCGTTGAAGGGTTAAGGAAACTGCTTTGAAGGGCTAAGAAAAGGAGGTGCCATCGGGGGTTGAACTCACAGTTAATTGTTAATTAAAGAATACTTTTTGGCGAAGAAACTTCAGCTCTAAACACTCTGCTGCTCAGATCTCAGGGACTTTATGGAGATATTTCTTAGACAAGAAGCATTTTAAAGCAAAAAGTAATCAAGAAACTAAATGGAACTAGTTGGAAAAGCTAAGAACTTAGATAATAAAGGTTAATTTTAATTTACAACCAAGTGAATCGTTTGGATTTCTCTTTCTTCTGACAGTTTTCTATAGACTTGACATTTCTACTGCAAGGCTATTACTTTTACCAATGAAGTTCCTTAGGAAAGGTCTAAGCATTAATAGTTCTATATTTCTCTAAGAGTTTCTTGTTATATAAAGGAATTAGGTTATAATATATCTTTTTATAATCCAACTCACTGTAGAAAGAGGCTCGACTCTACTTAAGGGTCCAAGGGATTGCCTACAACTGATTATGGTTGCTATCCCGAAATTCCTGCGCGATCCTTGGGCAACAGTCGCGTCCCGAATATAGATCCCTAAACCGGAATTTCGGGGTCACTCGAAAGTCAACTCCCAGATCCAATCAGAACCCGATTCGACCAATCGCACCTGGTTCTCAGGGGTAGGTAGGGATCGCGGATCCCTGGCTGCGAGATCCACCCCTAAGCCAGAGAGCGGGACGACTATATGATATACGACTATGACGTAGTATATAGCCGGGTAGGCCTTTACCCCTTGCTGATAAATAGGTGTAACTCGTAGGGCCGAGTTCCAGGAAGCCTGTTGGCGAATATTTACATAATCGGCTTAGGCTTCAGCAACTTTATCATTTCCGCTCAAAGAAACGAACAATCTTCCAATTCAAAATGCAATTTGAGTGGTAACAAGTTTAATTTTGATCGGAAAGGGTTAAGTCCTGGTCTCGTTCCAAAGAACACAAAGGCTTGTTCTGTTTCTCTAGGCTCTTTGAAACTAATTTAGGTTTTCTATGTAGTTTAAGGGTTTTTTCTATTCTATTCTATTCCATTCTTATTCTAGAGTTTTTAAGTGGATAGATATATTTTTAAGGTATATTCAATGGAAGTACTTGTTATAATTGAATCACTAATCGTTGATAGTAACCATAGTAGTTTAAGTATTCTTAAAGTGCTTATGGTTATTATGCTTATTTTACACAAATAGTTAGCAGTTCTAGTAAACTATTGTTCCCTAAATTTTAACTTCGCCTTATTTAACCCCGCCTTATATTTATTTGTAGCTTAATTCCCGACATTTGATGAATAAAATTCCATAGCCTGCTTTTTGGGGCAAATGGCATTCTTAGCTCTCATAAAGCCGAAAAGAATGTCCCGTGAAAGACGTAGGATATTCGAATGTCCTGGGAGGATATCAAAGTGATGTGTTTGGAGGAGGGTTGTACGCCGTCCGTGGACGGGTTGTCCTCGGGTATCACGGCGGTGGAGAGGAAATGCCAAATGTGGCCTGGACCTAAAAACAATGAATGCCGAATATCTGTTTGTGATTTGTTTGGAATACTTTCGGCCCAAACACAACATGCACACCCGCTCTCACACACTCTCCCATATATTTATTTAAATATTTTTCAAGGAGTCTCGAATTAATTTACACCCAACGCACACACACACGGGCGCACGCATGCCATCAAGTGACAATTAGAAGGCAAAAAAGCCACGCTCACACACACATGGAAGAAGAAAGGATGTGGCACACACACACACACACACACACACACACACACCGAGAGAGGCAAAGGATGGCTGGATGGAAAACAAGAGGTTAAATTCGCTTTCAAATGGTCAGAATCTTTTAATGAGTGTGGGTCTGCCATGGTCCCGAGTGCTTAGTCCGTAGTCCTGTAGTCTGTAGCCTGTAGCCTGTAGCCTGTATCCTGCATCCTGATGATGGCGGACAGGCAGGCGCACTGAGCGGGTGACCAACACAAAGGCAGCGACTTCTCGTCCGTGAGTGTGCCGGCAAAGGGTTAATGCTGCCGGCAAGCAAACACCACCGGCCACGGCCATCCTTGGCGGACAAGCGGACACAGTGCACGGACACACACGGTCACGGGGGAGATATCAGGGATATACACACGAGCACAGGGACAGGGGGACACGGGGATATGTGTGATGCGGACACACAATCGCACAGCGCTGTGCCCGGACACAAGGGATATGCGAGCCTCAAGGACTCGCGGCCCAATCCACCCGCCGCCGCCATTGTCGCTCGCTCGCTCGCTCGCTCTCCCTCATTTTCCCAAATGGGTTCCAAGATGTCCGTTCTGGCCCCGGATTACCAATAATTAGAGCGCGACTTAACCCCCCGGCATGTACGCATCTCATTTGGGGGCTTACGAGGCAATTGTTCCGATTAGACCGGCACTAGCCCGTAATCAATTAATGGAGTTACTTAGAGAGCGTATTCCGGCGGTTTCCTCCAAGATTAATCAACCGATTTGGGCATTTCAGATGAGTTATTTGGACTAAGAATGCCTAAAAGAGGCTTAGTCAGTAGTGGTTATTTTTTAAAGTATAATTAAGGCCAAGTTTATATTAAATAGATATAAAGTCAGGACAGGACTCTAAATATTTTTCTTTAATATTTAAAATAGTTAAGTTTATTTATTCATTAAATAAATGTATATTAAACACACGAATCCAACTATATTTTGTATGAAAGTTTATTTATAAAATATATATTTGTTTATATAACACGTTTCCTTGTATTTTTGACATTCCTATTATAGATTTCCCAAAGAAAAAAGTATGTATTAAAATATTATATACTAATTTTATTTATGGAAAATACCTAATTTAAAACGAACATTCTTGACATTATTTATTGATTATTCAATTATGGTGAATATAGAAATAGCTTGATCATTCAATTAACCGCACTACTTATATTTATTAATAGGATAATTTAAAATATTTATTACTTATGCCTTTAACTGTAAGTCGTTCATCTTGGAGAGTTAGGCAATTAAATAATATATTCTTAGATAGATAATTAAGAAGTGCAAGTACTTAATGGTTGAATTAGCTTAGAAATACCATAATTTATGTATTTTATATAAAACTAAAATTGCTCTTTAGCTTCATCTTTAAGAAATCTAATTATTAAAACTCTTTTATGGAGTAGAAATTTCACTTATATATATTTTAGGAACTGTACTCCTTTTATGTTGCTATCATATAGTTGTATAACCATTATGTATTTAAATTCATTATTATAATAATATATAATAATAAAATATACTTTAATTGTATAGCTATTATTTTTATGACTATTATGTATTTAATTTCATTATTATACATTAATATATTACTGAGATATAGTAATAGATTTTGTATCCGAAAGATGGACCACATATTTCTTTAGGAACATCAGGCAGTAGTTTTTGAAGTCATTCCTTGATGAGGAATTAACAATAAAGATTACCTACAGAATGCTATTGTTAATTAGTCAATAAAATAACACTTTTTAGACGAAATACCATATTTATTAGAATTTATTATTATTGTGCTTGAATAAATACGAAGCAGGCATTCGAGTCGCAATCGGAAGCGGAGTCGCAGTTGTGTCCGGGGTTGATGGCCAAACTTTATAATGAGAGCAGGGAACACTCGCGTGCCTCAAAATATTTACACACAACGGGCCAAGGAATCGCCAAAGGACGAAGGAGAGGGCCGAGGGTGGCTCTGTGTGTGTGCGTGTGCCCGGGAGTGTGTGCAGGGGGTTGTGCGCTGTGTAGGCTGGCCGCTGGTCGGCTGTCCGGTCATCCAGGATGTTGGCCTTTGGTAATTTGTTGAGCTTCGGCTTTGCTTTCAGGACATTTGATGCCTGCCTGCCGGTTCCACACGGCTGTCAGCCCTGCAACCCCTTTCCCGGTGGAAACTTTCGGCGGAAACTTGTTTCTCGCCCCGCCCAAGGGGGACGGGGTCCGGGCCCGGGTCCTGTCATGGCGATTGTTCCCGAAACGCAACGCAGCTCTCTGCGTGCTCAGCTGCGAATTGCTGCGAGGCGAGAGGAGGACTCCGACCAGGGCCAGGGCTGCGACTCCGACTCCGACGCCGAACAGGTCTGGCGAGGACTGGAGGCACGCACGCAGAGATTAAAGGTTACCGCTCGCGACCTTGCCCAAAAACATAACAAAAAATATGGAAATATGGAAACATGCGGCAGAGGAAAAGCCGGGAAGCAGCTTGTGGCATGTACGTGCTCGTGGCCCCGAAATCGCGCCGTAAATCATTATGAGCTGCATAAATGCCTACAAAATGTTTCAATGTTTTCGATTATAGGCCGCCGCATCCCGATAAATATTTCGATAACACGCTCGCAGCGGCTCGTGAACTCTGCTCCGCGCCTCGCAGGAGGCACAAGGATACTCTGGCGAAATGTTCAAAAATTGTTTTTGGCTGAGTATTAACGGGGATATTGTGCGAATGATAGATTAAATGTTTGGTTAATCTATTCGAGAGTATTTTGGCGTATAATTGAGAGTTCTTCTTCGTTTTTGTACCTAATATTGTTTATATATCTCTTTATAGAACTTATATAATATCTATTTATCTTTTACCTACTAACTTACAGAAGCAATATCAATAAAAATAGAAGAATTGTTAATATCATATAGAATAGGAGAGTATTTATGTTCTCAACTTGATATCTTGTTGTACTCAGTTTCATATAAGTCCGATTTCTTGTTAGAGTACCTTTTGCACTTTCTTTAAGCATAAAAGTTATCAAAAAACGCAATCAATCTCTAAATATGGTACCAAAATACCTTTAAATCATAAAAGTTTATTTGTCTAGTAGTTTTTTTTAGATCTAAAGTATTTCCTTAATAAAACGTTTATAATAGAGCTTTTTAATAACTATATAATATTTTGCAATTACTAAAATACATCAAGAGACTCTGCAAATTATAATTCTAATTCTATCTTAACACGCTTCTATACTTTAAAGAGTCATTTCATAGTTTTAATTGCATTTTAAAGAATATTTTCTCATAAGACTTAAAATCGTTTACTTAATTATCTCGCTCTCCCATAAAATAATTTTCATATTAATAAACAATTAAGTACCTTTTTTAAACAAGTTTCAGAGTACTTTACTTTACTTTTAAAGTATTTTTAGTGGAAATCAGTTTTTAAATCTAATTTGTGATCAAAGTTGTTCCCAAGAGCCCAGGAAATGTAAAAAAATTATTTATTACTTATATATTATTATTATTATAGGTAATGTGTACAAATATTATTAATTATTGTCTATATATTTTTATTATAATTAATTAGTATATAATTACAATTCTAAAAGCGGCAGCTTCCCTTAAAAATTTCGCTTCGCTTCAACTATTTTACGAGAGATTTTCTTCTTTTTTGACTTCGCAAGCAAATTTTCCAATTTTCGCCCTGCGTCCGAGTGTGAGTCTCGTCTGGATGTGCATGTGGCATGTGGCTGGTGTGTGTGTGTCTTCAGGGGCAGCGGCAGGCCGGGGGCAGGGGCAGGGGCAGCGGCAGGGACGCATCGCAGACCTAGTCAAATAAAACACTTTCTAAAATTTGACTTGGGCAGAAACCGCATTCATTACTCTTAGCCAGGAGCAGCAGCCCCGCAGCAGGAATTTGCCGTTTTTAATCTCATTTCGAAAGTCCCTGCCACACACCCGACACACACACCCGCCGCACACACTCACACACACACACAGACGAGAGTGTGTAAATATGAGCATTGGTCCAATCCGAAAGTTGGCGATGGAAAAATAAGTTCTTGCAAAAGGGGCGAGATTGAAAATGATGGTCCGACAGATTTTGGAAATTACCAAAAGCCAACCAGCCAACCAGCCAACCAGCCAGCCAGTCAGCCAGTCAGCCGGCGGGCAAGTTGCAGGATTGCCTCGAGGCCAAAGGAACAGGACATCTCCACATCCGCATCCGGATCCGCATTGGGGTCTGGGCTTGGCCAAGGGCAGAGTGCTGTCAAGTTGGCTGTTATCTGGCCAGATGTGGTCTGTGTTTTCTTGAAATATAGATAGAATATAAAGTGCTTTTCTTGAAATTCTTTTCAGTGTTTGGAAACAATTTTCTTGGGTTTTCTTTTTAATAAACTCCTATAGAAAATATGCTGTATTTTGTATATATGTTCCTATTTTAATGATGAAATAGAGGCCTAGCTTGCTGTCTTTATAAAAATGAGGAACATTATTTTCCGAGCCAGTCTTGATCCTGTTTTCACTGGATTTTCTTGGGGAAATTGGCCGAGGGCAGCACTGGCGGAGACTGGCGACCGCAGGACCTGAGCCTTGAGCTGGGTAAATATTTGTGGTTACCGAAAGGATACTTTTAGCTATGCGTAAATTCAAAAAGGCAAATTGGCAACTTCTGAGCTCTATCTCCGCGCGCGTGTGGGTGTGTGGGTGTGTGGGTGTGTGGTTTGTTTGTGCGTGTGTGTGAAGATACAATATCCTTTGGCATTGCGATTGCGTGAGGAGTACAAACAAACACACACCGAAGGGGCGCATGTGTGTGTGCTTGAGCTTTGCCCTTTGGGCAGCCCCAAAAAAGCAGATTGAAATGGCTTCCCAACAGAAGGTCCCCCGCCCGCTCCTTCGCCCATGATTTCATTAGGACGGTGACCAAATAAAATTTATTAATCCTCGGGCTAATAAATAGTGCGACATTAGCACACAAAAGGGCATCCGAAACCGCAGGACCCTCGCAAGGGTTGCTCGGGCTCAGCTTCCATGGGGGCAAAGTGGCAAATTTTCTGCTTTTTTTCGGTTTTTTTATCTGCATTGCAGCAGCATCCTCATCTCATTAAAGGGTTCACCGGGATCAGAGAGCAATTAACCCCCAAGCACTGATCTCGGAAGCTGGGCCACAGATCACTCTCGAAATGAGCCAGAAAACGGGTTATTTTGCCGGCCAGGATCCAGGGGTTTTCCCGTGTTTTGTGTGAAATAATTGTTGACCTTTGGTCCTGCAATTCAGGGAGATCTCACTCAGCATCCCTTCGGGGGGTTCCGGAATTTAATTAGTCCTCGCTGATTCTCCGCTGAGGGGCGGAGGGCGGACGACGTGCGGCAATGCAAATCGCAGCCCAACTCTTTTGTCTCCATAAAAATTTCAGCATGTGTCCCCGCACGGGACACCTCGGGGGGGTGGTGTCCTTGGGGTAAGTCCCAATTGCCATAGGCACACGCCCATCTAAATTCTCACTAATCACGCAATTAGAGTTTAATTAAATACAAAACTGTGTGTTTTTTTCCCCCAAATTTCGTAAGGGACTATTTAAACGCAACACTTTCTTTTTTATTCCGCTTTTTATTTTGCATATTTCGTTTTAATTTGCCCGCCTATCTATCTACGGACCTGGGTCCTGTAATTGTGCAACAAAGTTCAGTCCAGCTCAGGAATCTAAGGGGTTTTTTTAACACTGAACGAAAATGGAGTGGTCTTTGCCCAGAAGTTCTCTAAGAAAGTTTCTTCGGTTCACATGGAAAATTCATTTTATTACATCATCATCATTAATCCTAATAATAAAATATACGACATTTGGCTATCATTTCATTATTGGCCATAATATGCTCTCAAGAAGCCTAATACCCTATTTTTTTGGACAAGTCACAGTTTAAAATAACCATAACTAGCACTCATAAAAGTTATTGATTTGTTTTTTTGTCAGTATCTTTCGGTGAAGCAAGGAGCTTCTTCTTATCATAATAATATTTATTAGGGTTCTGAAAATGAAGGACTTAATTCCTTTATACAGATTAATCATTTAATTCCTCGACTTTAAAGGCTTACTTATATTTGCCATTAGTTTCTTTTGATTTCAGGCCTAGTCTTGCAGTGTACAGGTGTGTGTTAGGAGGGTGTGTGTGAGCCAGGTGGACAAATGGATTTTCCAAATAAGCAAAGGCACAAAAAAACAGAAAAGAAAAAGGGAAAGAGGAGTGAGCTTGGAAAATGGGAGGACAACAAAGGCAAAGCCAACTCGGGATTGCATTCGTATTCGCATTCGCGTTTTTGTTCGAAGGAGCTACCAAGAACAACAGCAACACCGCTGACGGGGGGCGGGAAAGCTGGGGAAAACCCAGGAACAGGGAAGGTGCAGGGAAGGGGCAGGGACAGGGATAGGGACAGGGACAGGGGCAGGGACAGGGACAGGGGCAGGGGCAGGGGCGGAAAAGAATGCAAACAACCCAGTGAAAAGTTAGAGAAGTCATTGAATGTCAGCCATGCAAGAAGCGAAGAGACGAGCGAGGAGCGATGGGAGGTGAGCTGGTACAGGGGCAGGGCAGGTGGAAAAGTTGCACTCTCCACTGGCCAGGTTCTCCATTGGCCCCCCCTCCCTCCTGGCACACACACACACTCGTTTCGCCGGCTTAATGATTCTTTTATTCATTATTTCTCCTTTTTTACACTCGGCTGTCTCACACTCTAATTTGTATCTCAACACGGAGAGAAAAGGCAGCCTAATTGTTGTTCACTTTAATATGTTCTTAGAGTCTGTTTCTGACATTGCCAGCGTCGACATCAGTACCGGGAACAGCAACCTGCAGCAAGACTCCGTCCCGTCCCGATCTTCCTCCGATGCTGAGGGAGCTCCATCCATATCCTGGTCTTTGTTTTAAGGCTAAAAAAATATTTAAAAAATTGAAATAGAAGACATATTTAAAAATGTGGCTGCAATTTGTATTTTTTAAGTAGATAAGGTCCTGCATCCTTTTTTCCGCCGTGCACGCGTGCGTGTCTGTGTGTGGACAGTGGCGCAAAGTTAGCCAGCGCTGGCGGCGGCGGGGGAGTGTGCTGGGGGGACGCATCCCATGGGCGGCTGGGGCTAGGACTCCCCACAGGACAGCCCCAGCCTCCTTCCCCCTTGTCCCCGCCTCCGCCATGGGGCAGCCGACTGCAGGGGATGCCGGCGGAGCTGCGCTTTGGGGCTCTTATTAACGAACCAGCGAGTGCGCGAGCGAGCGTGCCTTGTGTCCTGTGTGTGTCCTGCCGTGTGTCCACACACTCGCACGGGCCACTATGTGTCTGCTCGGTGTGTCTGTGTGTGTGTGTGTAAAGACAATGTGCACTTGCACTCCACACGCACACACGGGCGCAGACACCGCACGAAATTCGCTGGCACCAAAAAGGATGCATTGAAAGGACCTCGACCATCCGCTCTGCCGCTCTGCCGCTCTGGCGCTCTCCTCGCTCTCCCTTTTGCGACACCACAAAGGTTCATGGACAGTATGAGAGTCCTTAGCCGGCACAAAAGAAAGGCTTAAGTTTCCATTTGGTCTCTAGAGCACGATATCCAGCGACCAGGACACTCGCTCACATGCACATGCACGGATGCGATGGTACATAATGTGCCCATGTGTCCTGGGTGGGTGTCCTGCCAGGATGCGGATGCGGAAGACGAAGGGTGGATGGCGGAAAGCTGGATGTGGAATGCGGAATGCGCGAAGAAGCCGCTTCCCATTGCCCAGTATAGGAAGGAGCCACATCCACAGTCAGACCCAGGACCAGACCCAGACCCAGACTCAGATTCAGATTCAGTTTCGGTTTTCGTTCTCGTTTTCGGTTGCCGTTTTCCTTGTGGCGGCAATGCGCGTGCATCCTTTCGGCTTGCCCCAAATACCCTAACTTCCAGGCCATATTAGTTGCCACGAATCGGGCAATAAACGCATTTTTGATGAAAGTTATCAGGAAAATGACAGATAAAATTATAACCAGGGGTTAAACATAGCTTATGTTATTTTTTATGCCTTGTTGGAATAAATCTTAGGCTATGAAGTCAGTTTATATTATAATTAAGGTGTGAAAGCCAAGCTGCTCTTATGGGCATGACTTCATCAGTTGGCAATATTAATTTTTGAAGGGAATATGTCTGAACTTAAAAAAGGTTTTAATTAGGAATACATTTTCATTGTAGGATACTCGGCCGTAGAGTCCTGCCTGTTGCCATCCATTTGGACCGGCGAATATGAATGTGCTCTTCCTTTCGGAGCCATAGACATTTGTTCTTTGACTTTCTTATGCTTTCCGGGGTTAGACACCCACTCACAGGACGCGAAGCACCCCCACCTTGGGCCTGACCAAAGCCAGAGCCAGTGCGTCCCTCCCCCCCTTGAATTCTCGTCTGTGCGCGAAGTTTGTGGTATCCATTCCATTGGCATTGGGGAAGCCGGAGACATAGACGGGGCGCGGGCGGCACTTTATTGTTTTGTTATAAACAAAAAAGCATGCAACACAAAACAAGAAAGAAAGCTGGCAAAAAGAATATTTAAATGATACAAAAATAAGGAGAGATGTGCTAAAGTCGTGGATCTGGCCAAGATCTCTCTCGAGGAACTCTCTGGGCCTCTTGGCCGGTTGCCGCCATGTTTGCCTAACGGCACCCAAACCCTGAGTTCCCAGTCCTCGGTCGCCGGGTCCTTTCCCTTGCAGTCCTTTTGCCGTTACACGGACGAACTTCCGGTGGGTGGTTCGGCAAGGCTTTCGGGCTCCGGGCTCCGGGCTCCGGGCTCCGGGCCGAGGGCTGTGGGCTGTGGGCTGCGGCAGCCATTCCACGGCCATGGCTTTCAATTAAAACATCACCCGGGCGGTCGGGCGACCCCTTTGAAATTATTCAAGTGGTCAGATGGTGTTGTTCATTATTTCTGTAGTTGTTCTTGTAATTGTGCACACTCGAACGGGGTTGAAATGCACACACATACACACACACCCGGCACATGCATATATATATGCCGTATCCTGGCAGACTCTCCTCCGGTTACAGGCACAGATACTGGCTACATCCGCCGTTCACATTGGTAGCAGTCGCCGTCGCAGTCGCAGTCGCAGTCGCTTCAATTCGAACATAATAAATTAATTTATCATCGGAAAAGAATCTCTGCCAGCTAACTGTGAAAGTTTCACCCCTTACAGGGCGGCGACGGGCGAGGGGCATGTGTGTGTGTGCCTGCCAACCGTTATATATCACGCACAGAGAGGCAGGCGCACACACTTGAATTAGTCGCCTACACATCCTTCCCAGATCCTGTCTCCCTTCTCTCCGTTCCTCCCTGCTGCCCGAGCCGCTCCTCCGCCGCCTAGAAATGAAAGCCACAGACCGAATCGCAGTCCTTGTATTCGCTACGAGTTCTTGGGGGCAGCACGGGCGGCAGCGGGAGGAGAGAGACCTAAGGACCAAAGGACCGACCGAGGACCAGGACCGAGTGCCCCATGCAAATGGAGAATGAATAATGCTCGCCAAGTGGGGTCCGCACACATTCGGCAGTGCCATGTTATTAATTGCCCACCTTCAAGCCGCGGCACGCCGCTTATTCCAAATCCCATTCGGAAAGCGCTCCAATGGAGACCATTTCAACTCAGCTATATTTCTATATTTTAGTATTATTGTATTATTTTTATAGAGCTCATTCTGTTGTACGAAAGAGAGGAGAGAACCACTTATTAGGCGATATAACACTGCCAGTAGGATGCCCCTCATTCGATTGACCGATAGGATGCCATCATTGTTTTCAAAAAAAGTTAGTTTAAGAATGAAACTTTTTATATCAGTTTTCACTTCAAATTGACCAATAGGAAGATAGCTTTGTATTAGGAAGCAGGCAGCTTAATGCATCACATTTCTATAACAGCTTACAGCAGTGATGCGACAATTGCATCGCTGGTCTACTGATTGCTGTTCGCCCGTTTCTCGAAATGGGAAAAGTGGGTAAACTGTTCGGCGATTTCATAAACTTGGAAGTGAAAATGTTGTTGTAGGCAACAACAACACGGCGATCTCCAGAAGTCCTCAATTATGCGGATATTTGGGTCCTTAAATTGGCATTTTTATATCATAAATTTTGGAAAAATCAAACTTAAGTATAACCTTCACTTGACCAAAACAGCCTTGAAAACAGCGATTCGGAATATTATGCTCTCCAGAAGACCTCAAGTATGCGGATATTTGGGTCCTTAAATTGGCATTTTTATATCATAATTTTTGGAAAAATCAAACTTAAGAATAACCTTCACTTGGCCAAAACAGCCTTGAAAACAGCGATTCGGAATATATATGGCATTTGGCTGTCGTTCCATTTCCGGCCAAATTATGCTCTCCAGAAGACCTCAAGTATGCGGATATTTGGGTCCTTAAATTGGCATTTTTATATCATAATTTTTTTGGCTATCAAAATGCAAAATAGCCATAACTTGGCCAAAACAGCCTTAATTTCAAATCGGAAAGCTTTTCCATGTCAGTTTT
>VNKC01003477.1:0-15079 GCA_008042775.1 Drosophila pectinifera
TAGCATTAAGTTTTCTTGGTCAATTAAAATACATTTGTCAATCAGTTTAATTTTGGATACAATAAAGAGCACATCGCTCATAAGAACGATTAAATCCGGCCGTCGCCGATAAAGTCTTCTTTTTTCCGTAAACTCCGGCCATCGTCGTGAACCTACCTAATATACCTAATTACCTATAACTTCGGCTATCACCGATACATAAAATAAGATCTCAGCGCGAGACTTATTTCAATATACAAAAACAATCAAAAAGATAATTTATATTTTTTTTTTATTTATATACATTTTGGACATATTCGGGTAAATATTAATTTAATATTTTTTTCAGCGTACTTGGACTTATTAATTTTTTTGGTTATATGTAATAGAGTAAATTTGAATTCTGTTTGGCGTTGGAAATTATTTTCAGTGCAGTGGATAGTTTGGAAATTAAGTATGCATATTGGTGTGTAAATATACTCATGTATGTTTGGATACCAACATGAACACAGGGAACTAGAAAAAAATGTATGGGCCGTTTTTGGCGGAACGATTATTTTGAAATTTCGTAACTTTAAAATCTTTTACTGCGGCTGGGCACTTTTATATATGTTCGTAATCATAATAATTTTATTTTGCACCTTCGAAAGTAAGCAAATCGAATTTGACCGATGGCGATTGGGAGTTGACCTTTGGACTGGACAATAGCAATTCACACAGATATAAGACAATTCGATTTGGTGCTTGGAAATATCTGTGTGGTTGCTAATCAGAAATAGAGAACACACGTGTACATGCAGTTTATTTTGTGTATTAATAATTTTATTAATATCATTTAGTTTTGTGTTGTGTGTGCTCTAGAACTTTTTGCATTTCTTTTTCTGCTTCATCATCATCATATTATCTGTGCTATAAAATCCTGCGGGACGATAATTTCTACAAATTAGCCTAGTGTCAATTGCTGGCTTTGCAACAATATTATGCACACTAAGTGCACCGCCAAGTCTCCCGGACGGCGTACACTATTTTATTGTTTTGTCGAGACGTTGAAAGGAAAGTGAAGTTTTTTATGCGGTAAACTAAAATGGGTTTAAAGAGCTGATGATTAGTTTTCGTAAAACTAATGATATGCTCTCAGCGCTGGACTCTCTGTTTTATGGCCTTATAATATTAAAAACATCATTTGGGCGAATCCCTACATGTAGTTTGGAGACCTCAACGACAGACTCCCTCGGCACCGCCCTTGACCCAAATATGTTTAACCCCAAAGATTCTAAGATCGAGGGCGATAAAATATTCGGTGTCCGGTGTTAAATGCGTAGTCACCGTTGAGGGTCACAGTTAATGTCCCCACAGAATTCAGTTCCAAAAACTCCCCAGGGTATCAGGCCGGCTACCAGCCGAAATCAGACTAGCGGTTGACTTCAACCTCACGTCTGAATTATTAACTGTCGAGGAATGCAACGATGTTGAACTCCTTTGTGTTAAGCAATTAAATGATAGTAGTTTCACTTTTATAACATGTTCATACATAGGATACATAGGGACAGGATAGGATAGGGAACATTTAGTAGTTCTAGGTGTTCTTTAATAAATATACTTATCCTTTTTTAATTACATCACAACGCGATTTTTTGATGACATGTCAAGCTGTACAAAATTTCCTAGATCGCTTGCTGATACGATTAGAGTCTGTTTGGTTAGGTGGCGCTATTGGCGCATCCTGAGTATCCATATCATCCTACATCGATATATAATAATGATCAAGCAAATGTCGATCTTGTTGCTCAGTTTTTTATTTCTTTTGTATTCCTATCCACAAAGAAGGTACTAAGGGGCAGCTAACAACTACAGAAGAATCTCAAAGTTGTCACCCATCCCAAAACTTTTGGAAAACGTAACTACTTTCCATTTCTGGAACCTTTGTAGATCAGTAATTCCTCCATGCCAATATGGATTCATTAGACGCAGATCAAAGACAACTAACCTTCTAAAGTTCACCTTTTTCATTATAAGGAGCTAAAAATAATGGCTATCTAATGTTCTTCGGGTTACCTCTGGTGTCCCGTAAGAGAGCCATCTTGGTCCCTTATTGTTTACATTATTTATTAACGACCTGCTCAAAGATCTGTCTAACTCAATAGTACTCATTTACTCTGACGACGTTAAACTTTGCGTGCAATACAAGGACGACTCTTGCCAGTCGGATTTACAAACAGATCTTAATAATTTTCAAAAACGCTGCAGTACAAACTTATTAAACCTGAACGGCTCTAAGTGCAAGCTGATGACATTCTCACGTGTTACTCCAAAGTTTGCGACTTATACTCTGATCTGCTGTTCTTTGGAAAGAATCACTCCAGTTGACGATTTTAGTTAATTGATCATATTTCGTGCATGGAGAACAAAGCCTGTGGTGTGCTTGGATTTATTTAACGGTGGTCGAAGGAATTCGGTGACCCTTACGTTACGAAGAACTTATACACTTCGTTAGTCCGTCCTATCTTAGAGTACGTATCTTGCGTTTGGAGTCCTCTGTGGAATGTTCATAGCAAAAGCATTAAATCAGTTCAGAAGAACTTTTTACTTTTCGCTCTACGCGACTTAAACTTGGATGTAAACTTAAGGTTACCCTTCAATTCCAACAGACTTCTCCTGATTGACCTACCTTCCTTAGCTAAGCATAGTTTCATAGTTTCTTCGCATTCTTTTATCTATACTTCCTTCTTTCGCGCCTACATAGCACCTAACCCTAACAAGCACGTGCTAGGTATCGAAGGGCCACTAGAGTGTACTGACCACAGTGCATCAACGTCCAGAATAACAACTTACTTTGTTGTTTTCAGAAGTAAACAGAATGCTTAACAGTATTTTATATGTTCACCATTTTATTTTATAAGTATTTAGACCAGTTTTTTCGTTTCCTCCNTGGGCAACCTATGAGGTGCTCTTAGAGGTGTTGTTTTTTGAATTTGCGAATCGGTATACAGGTGATATTTCGATTTGGCTCAATAATATTTCTTCTGATGGAACCCTAAACAGTAGAAGCCAATTAGGCACAATTATATTTATAAAAAGTAAAATCTATTTTACAATAGGTCCGTTTTATATTAAAATTGGAACAAAAGTTAAGATTTGCGATTTGCACTTTCGGTTACAGTACCAGATGCTAGTGGAAAACATCGGTATTCAGCTCTTTCTGAGTTAATTTATATATTCAGGTGATTTTGTTTATATATTCGCGGTTATGCTGCACTTACGAGGAATACATCAACGTCAACAGGCCTGATGACTGATGATTGGGTAGCTGCAGATGTTAAGATAAATGCATTCTTTACTTGGCTTTGCACATAATAAATATCTGTCAGATTCTCCCACAATGTATGCTATATTAGAATCGTAAAGAATTATAAGAAAAAGTAAGCTGCTCCATGCAACGGACACAGTTGCACTGGAAGGGTAGAGAACCAGATGTGTTTTAATACGGAAACGCCATTTCGCTCAGGCCGAGAAAGATGAACACACAAACTCTGATGTGAGCAAAGGCTAAGGAAGAAGAAGACGCCAGAAAGATTCGATATGTGGTCTGCCTTTTGCTGGCAGCGAAGAAAAAAGAAAGTTAAAGAGAAAGAAATAGGTGCACCTCTTGCAGCGAAGAAAAAAATTAAATCTGCAATTCGAGGTTCCTTGCATTCCGCTCTTTGCCTGCAGCAAAGAAGGAGTAACTGCATCTTGTTGTGATCATCGAGTGCTCCGGCTTCATGCAGGAACATGTGGAGGACAGGCAGAATAAACAGGCGGCCTCCGGTTTTCACTTTCGCAAATCTCGCGATTTTCTTTCAAAAAATGCAATTCGGTGCTCCGGTTTAGGTCATTGGTCTATTGACGCATATTTCACACCATCTAAAGATCTATAAAGCACGCACTTATTAAAAAAAATCTTTTCTGACCCCAACTCGAATTCGGAAAATAGAATACTTGCCGTCGGCAGCTACTTTAAGAGAAAACCAAACAATTTAATTAAGATACTTATAAAATTAAGAGCTGGACATTACTATCAATATTTTTTAATTATAAATATAACTGTTTAATTTCATTGTTAAATGGTTATTTTACCATATAGGCAGAAAATGTTTATTTATCGGTCCAATAGGGCTGCACTTCCTTAAACAGTGTTAGTTTTAGTAGTCTCAATATCTTTATTTGGCCTTAAAACTGACAATTGGGATGAATGAAATATAAACCATATTTTACTTTTGAAAACAACCAAGTCAATTGTTGGAACAGTAAAAAATGTGAAAACCAGAGCACCCTGACAAATACTATTTTTAGGAAGCTATTTTTAAGCTATGCTGATTTAACTCGCGAAAATGCTTACCAGCTAAAAGTAAAGCACAACTTCCACTTATCAATGGCTAATAAAAATCCATGTTTGGTATTTCGACGATAAGGGATAATCGATATTTCATTTGCCTTGCATCCTCATAGCGTGTTTCGTTGTAGTACTGCCAACTCGTTCAAAAAATTTGACTTCCACACATGAAAGTGATATTCCAAAAATGAGATCAATTGCTACACCAGTGGCGCTCCATAATATTTTCAATGCAACATGATTTTACCAGATGTCGATCCAATACCACTACCCTTTTTGAGTTCAATGCTTTTTTATCCGCAACTTCCAAACCTTAAAGTAAACGGAAGTCTTCTTTACCATCTTCAGTAAAGCCTTCGTTTCGATGATCCATGTGTTACTGATCTACTGATCCAACTATTCCTTGTTATCAAATTGTACTCAATGGGTCAAGAACATGTATTCTAGAACAGTGCCACAAGGTAATCCACTTCTGTATGTCATTCTTATTAATGATCTAACTCAAATCAATATAAAATAAATTTATGTCAATTAGTGTGTGCTTATGGTCTAAAATATATTAAAATCCTGATAACAAATCAATATGCTATTGCTTAATTAAGTATAAGTAAGTATAAGTTTATGGCATTTTATAGAATACAGGCCTTATTTATACATACTCTATTGCTCAAACTTCACATGAACGCATTGATTCGCTTCACAATCGCGGTGTTTTGTTCGACCATCCGATTTCTACAGTACAAAGCTCCATTACGTTTCCCTAGTGCGTTCCACACTGAACTCTGCTCAATTATCTGGTCGCCAAAATCTGCACACAACCAGGACTGCGTCGAGTCCGCCCAGAAACATTTATTTATCTTTGCCCTAAGAGGATTAAACTGGGAGACGGAATTGTCAGAAACACGCAAAGGTGTATTACTGGAGCTATTGCCTCCACAACTTCTCCTAGGTTCTATCCTCTGGAATGTGCCCGAGAGACCTTCACAGAACTTTCGTCGGATTCACTGCCGGTTTGCAGGCCAGATTACTCCTGTAATTTCTCATTCCGTGTCATATGTGATAACTACAATGACCTCTATCAAATAATAACCTGTATACGTGTATATATTTTACACCTTATTTGGAAGGAATCATTTGTAATTCCTCTCCACTAAAAAAGATAGCAAAGAGATGCTATCAACTACAGAGAAAGTTGTCAGCGATCTCAAAATGTTTCTAAAACGTAATTACACGCCACTTGCAGCAATTTTGTGGATCAGTAATTCCTCCATGCCAATGATCAACAACAACTAACCTTCTGGATCTCACCTCACTCACTATAAAGGGCTTTCAAAACAATGTCTGGACAGATGTTATTTTTACTGACTTCACAACAGCATTTGACACCTTTAATCATTCTCTTCTTGTTAGTAAACTCGACTTCATGTGTTTTTCAGTTGATCTTCTTAGATAGATCTCGAGGTATCTGAACGGCAGGACGGAAAAGTTATATTTAAAAATATATATATAAAAATGTATTAATTTTTTTATTTATAAGCTTCGTTAGTCCGCCTATCTTAGAGTACGGAAACTGCGTTTGAAGTTCCCATTGAGATGTCCATAGTAAACTCATTGAATCAGTTCAGAAGAACTTTTTACTTTTCGCTCTACGCGGCTTAATCTGGGATGAAAACATGAACGTCCAGAATAGAATTTTCTGTGCTGGCCAATCTTCCGAAACCAATTAGCGGCCAATTTTCGGACAAATTAGACAAATTGTTTCACTTGAATGCGGCACTACTCTAATAGATCTCAGAAGCACTATTCTATGGTGTTTGGTAGCCTTTCCCTAGCCTATCCAATTTGTCAAAGGTCATTTTAACATTATGGTGCAGTCTCTGAGCTATATATCTGATATCCCTGCCTGGGAAGAAATTGGAGAGACTTTCTTGCTTTTTCCAATCTTTACAAATTGACTTCTTAGTAGGTAAGAATATGCTTCCTTCTTTCCTCTTTTCTTGGTTACGGAAAAAAGTGCAAAAATCAGATAAATTCTGTGAATAAAACTTAGTTCAAACGAATCCAGATCCTCTAACTCTCTAATTGGGGAACTCCTGGTCGTTTGCGCTCGCACAATTCATGAGGAACTAGAATCGTCGAAAAAAGAATGTTGTTTCAAGGACATTTATGACCTGGTAAACAAAGAGTACATAGTTCATGGTGACATGATACTAGTCTCTTCAAATACGGACCTTAATAAGATCTATTTACCCCACAGCGCTATTTTGAAACCTAAAAGTGTCAGGTAAATGGGAACCATTTCAATGAGATCCTTTATTAAGGTCTAGTATTTCAGTCTGTTCTTCAAATATAACGTTACAGCAGTTTCCAAAAACGTCAAGGCACAGAATCCACGTGCTTCTCACATTATTTCTATCTACATGCATGTGGTTGATGTTCTTGCAGGAGCTCATACAAAGGCTGAAGCAATTTAAGACATTCAGTTGCAAATAGATCAGAGCTTATCTGGGCTTCCTCAGCGCAAGTGAACATTGAATAAGAGAGAACTTCTCTTGGTTCTTTACATATGGATTCCTCTTGGTCGACTGCCTTGAAAAGTTATCCACTATTCTATGGCGCATAAAGGCATGCCTAAACTCTGTCTGATTTTATATTTTTACTTTACTCTTTTTTTACTGACCAAACCTCAGCCCACTATTATCATCACATATTATCAATACTACGTCATCATATGACTGAAAACTAGAACGCATTCAAAAAGTCTGTCCTGGCTCCGGTAACAATGTCCGCGTTGTGGACGTTTGCACGACCCGTGAGCTCCTCAAATGGCCGATTTTTTAACTAGTCTTCCTTCCTGTAGACAACTGATTAATCAGTAAATAAAACATAAGGTCCAACGGTCACCTTCTGGGTCGGCGATCAAAACACATTCGGTTGCAGCGTGCAAGGCACAGGAAGGACTATGGCAGGCATTTCCTCAGGATGCAGAACCGTCTCGACCCATCCACGTAGCAACTACAGGATACACATAAGGATGGCTATCTCCGGCAAAGCAGATGGTCCTATTAGATAATATTTGAGCGCATCATCTGTAAGGACTCCGGTGGAATCGATGTCCTATTGATGCCATCGAAAGCGAAAGGTGTCGGGGTGTTTCCAAACGTTATTGCCTTGTATGCACCCTGGATGTCAAGAACGCATAGACCTCTCTTAACTGGAACCTATATTGAGTCCAGCCCCGCGATTAAATAACTCGGGGTCCTGATCAACAACAGGCTAACTTATTAGAGCCCTCTCGAAGTGGTAATCTCTATATGGGCCAAAGTTACACACGATGCGCATGTCAAACTGATCTGCACAGTCTACGAAGAGGTTGCATTAGTGGTAGCAGGAACAATCCCAGTCTACCTCTTAGCAGACCGTCTCGATCAAATTCACTCCTTAAGAGGAAAAGTTGAGAAGAGAATATTAGTCCGTTTCACGAAAGGTAGTCCTCCGCTGCTGCAAAACAAATACGAACGGATTACGAAAAATGTGCTGCAAAATGAAGTGCAGACATCGGGCAAATCCGATATTTGAAATGAGTTATAGTTGCTGCAATCTTCCAACATGCGGTATTGAGATATTATGCCTATTTATGTAAACAATTCCGGGATGATGCCAGCGGTAAAATTGTCACAGTTGAATGCGAAAACTAGCGGCGAAGCTAATTCCATTGTTGTCAAGACTCCGCTCGCTCATTATGGTTTCCAATCCGCACGAGGAGCGCTCAAAATCGCTTTGTAAACAAACGCGTCTTAGTGAACAGCCAGCTTAAAAATTATTTCCAATATTTCGACAATTTCAAGGGTGTTTGATAGCCCTGGAACAATCACAGGTCTCCATGGAAAATTGGTATTGACCATTAATTTTCCTTTGCTCATCCATGTGGCCAACGACCACTCTCTCGTTATGGGAGCAGTCCCTAAGCAACAAATCGCATATCCCTGCCTGGCAAAAAATGTATTCCTTCTTAGCGATTGAGGATCAACCTAATGCTTTTGTCCCGCAATATCATAAGGAGCACAAAGGCGGTGCAGCATCAAAAAGGGTGCATAGTTCCCAAAATGGGCTTCTGTGATCTCTGCTCCAAAGAATTGTATTGTTTCGCGAGAAGACATAATCTTTGAAAATGCTCGAATAGATATAACTATTTCACGTGCCACAATACGTTGCTCCATAGAGACAATCCAATCCGCGTCTGTCCATTTTGTCTCCACTCAACAAGAAATTCTTTTAGGAACAGCTTTCGTGCATGTCTGCCACCTGTGAGAGAACTTTCCAGCATGTGCACTAATAGACAGGTCCCGAAAACACCTTTTTTCAGATTCTCAAAGCTCCTCCCACTCTCGATAGATTTCCTTGACATCGATGAGGTTACAAGCTAAAATCCATATGTTCTGTGACGCCTCCTAGAAACAAAAAAATTCCTCTTACCTTTTGATGGCAAAAACCAAAGCAGCTCCGGTTGAAACTGTATCGTGCCTTCCTTACTGCAGAATTGTGGGCAAAAGTTTAGCATAAGATCCCATGTGGTCGCTTAGACTTCTACCAATGGACTGATTCTACTATGGTGCAGCCCTGGCTGAACAAGCAGCCGTGGTAATGGACAACCTTTGTGGCAAATCGAGTGACGAAGATTGCTCTTGCTACAAACACCAACCAATGGTCTCATGTGCGATCCGAGCACAATCCAGCAGATTATGTTATGGTTTTAATTATGGCTTTTGTTCAGCATTTCATTAACCACTGCAAACGTATATGCAGGTCCTATTGAGCTGACTTGAGTAGCATTGAACTCACAGATTTTCACATGATTTTGATCAGGCAAATTCAACATGGCGATTATCCTAAGGAGAACAACTTCCTCCAATCCAAGAACCAGTTTACTTTGTCGTATTTTATCCTCAACCCTAATCATTTCCTTAATGCTGAGGGCGTCAATAGATCACGGGCTCGTCCGACAGAATCTGAGTTCTTATTCTGGGATCCTGTCATTGCAAACTAGCCGAGCTTCTGAATATTTTAATTTACTGTATTTTCCTATACGGGGGAAACCAGGGTATGATGCGTGACATCACCGTTCATGATTCTGGAATCCGAAGTGCAGAATCTGATTAAATGAGTGATCACGACCTGCAAGGTTCGTCTAATCCATCGAAAGAAGGCGCACAATTGATGTGCAAATTACCGAAGCCCTTTTGCACGCACAGGTCTTGATTTCAACCAACTGCCTGACACACCAGCACTCATGAAGCTTGTGACGATGCTCGCCACACACATCTACATCTCCACTGTTGAAAGGAAGAGGAAGAGAGCATCTCTACATCCGAACCGGAAGGACCAAATGTCAACGCAACGTCGTTGAGCAACAGCGACTCTCCTCATTGCTGTCCCACACAACGACCGCTATCCTACCCACTGCAAATGCGTACTCGAGCCGGAGCTGCATCTATAGTTCTACAAGCTTCGACCGGGCTACCCGACTGCCAGGTGCCAGATGGTATTTGCCAATATTCATTGCGCAGATCCAGTGTGAAAATTAACTTCGCGATTATTAGTCCTTAACAAATATGATTGGTAATGGATAGGCGTGAGGTATGGTTTTCGTGTTTAGATGGCGACGCGTTTACCTTTTTACCTTCAGTTTGACCCATTATAGAAAATCTTATGATATGTATGAACCTTTTTGAGAAATTTTTAAAAATTTTTAAAATATGTAAGATTTCTTTGTAATAACCATATTAATTAAGTTTTAGGGTTATTTTTTAGTTTTCTAATGACTGGCTTATTTTTTTAATTTTTGAAAGATATATATCTACCTATTAGTGATGAATATATTTACTTTAAAGGTAACTAAAGGAATATTGGCGTTACCGTGATTTATACTGTAATTTACATGGTATTTATAAACTAGATCAGCGTCATTAGCCGTTTCAAAATTTGGACACGCCCACTTCCGCCCTCGAAAATCATAACGGATTAAAGTAAATAGATTAACAAATAAATAGATTTGTGCGGATGATATCTAAAAACTTGCGTGAAATCGGATAATAAACTAGGGAGTTATTAGACAATAGAGCTGAAATTTTATGATAGCGTCTAAAAGCCTCCAAGTCCATTTGGACCCCCAAGGAACACGGGTATTATAACTTAGGAGAAATCGAAAATGTATGTAACACGTAGAAGGAGGCATCTCCAATCATATAAAATATATTTTTGATCAGAATCACTAACCGAGTCGAGTTGGCCATGTCCGTCTGATTGTCGGTATGAAGCAACAGATCTCAGAGACAATAAGAGGAACACCAAATTTGGTGACAGCATTTTAATCTATTGCACGCAGATCAAATTTGTGAAATTAGTTATAGAAGTGATTTTCAGTTTAAGGTAATAATAAATAAATAAGCTTAATAAATGGACGTTTTCCTATAAGGCAATAATGGAGCAATTTTAAGATATGGTCTAAGGCTGCCAATGCATCCAACCAGATCGCGGGTTCCAACCCTATCCCAGGCAATAAGACTATTTTTTTATGTTTTCTTGTTATTCTAATTTTTTTTATTTAAAAAAAAAAAAATTATAAATATGTGATTCGGGATTCCAACACACTGTAATCATAAAATACAACGTGTACCTGGCGGTCAGACCTCTAGGCCCGATATAACATATTTGGAGGCTATTGTCACAGTAAAAGCCGCAATATTTTTGGCAATTAAAATGCGCTTTTCTATTGGAGTACAGTTGCAGAACCTAGTATCTGTGAAGGAGATAGCATTATTCTAAAAAGGTTTTATTTGTTGACTGCGATCGAACAAGTTTTGGTGAGTCTATTGAATAAAAAGAACAACCACTTAATAAGCAAGTTAAATAAAAATATAATTTTTTTTAAATATAATAAATAAATAAAATATTATGTATATAATGAGCGCCGATTGTCATACTACTTATGTATGATTTGACCGCATTTGATAATAAAATAGCACCAAAACTACAAAACAGAGAATGTTCAAGAGTTACAAAAAAAAAAGAGATTAATATTCGCTTTTTTATTTTTTTTGCTTTCCTAACTTTCAAAAAAAAAATCTGAAATGTATTAATTGAATAAATATGAGAAAAACTACGCAAGGAAATACAATAAATAAAAAAATGATTTTGCGGGACCGACATCGAGACCATTCCTTATATTATGCATTAGGCGATGATTGTCACAGTAAACAAATAAATAATAATAAATAAGTAAAATAGCTTTAACACTTTTGGCAATAAGAATGTGTTTTTTTTAGAGGAATAAGTGTGTGTGAAAGGGATAGCAGATCGTTTCAATGGGTGTTGCTCATGTTCCTAGAAACATTTGTCTTATTTCGATGTTGCTCTACATATAGCCATAGTTGTCAACATATGTCAAGTTTTTCATAATTTTTATCATAATTAGACAAAGTAAATTAGCCATGTCAATTTCAACCACAATGCCTTGGGTACAGGGCGCCACTAAGAATTGCGCAAAATGCTAACAATCATACCGGAAAACCAGAACCACACATGTTCATTCGTTTGTAAAGATTTGGACACCGCGATGTGATTACCAGCAGACGGAGGAGTTGGAGCGGGAAAACAATTTACTGTAGTTAAGGCAGTATAGCGGCTATCTCTATTTAATTATTCTTCGATAATTTTAAATGCGATTGACAATATATATGTTGGGTTTAGATGCTGTCGATTGTTTTTGCAAATAAGATTCTGATTTTGTACAGTTTTTATTCTGTCTTCTTTGCATCTTCTATTGACTTTTAATATTTTCATATTAATAATTTCCCCTTCAGTTCTTTTAATACGTATATATAAAATATACGTATATATATATATATATATATATATACAAGATTCAAAGCTATATTTAGCTCGGACACTGTCGGACGCCTTTTAGTATATATACGCCGTCGTTATTTTGTTTGCCTTCGTGTCGCAAAGTATGCATGTATTTGTACATTTCGTTTCTCAAAGTTTTTAGTTTTACTTTTCCGAGTGTGTGGCAGTGTGAATTATAATTTTATATCTACGAAATGTGTATATGCCTAGTCTCTGTGAAACTTTATACTTAAAGAATGTAAAAGCTGCACATAATTTAAGAGAGAATCCTTCTCAATTTTTGTCAAACTGAGTACGAAAAGTTCTTAAATTGGGTAATGTTACGACGGCTTATTAGTGCCCCAGCCCAGTTTCGACCAACTCCCCTCCCCTTCCCAATATCGTGTTGCTTTAGATTTTGAAATTTTATCCCCTTATGTCAATAGGAATATATGAATTTTTATTTAATTTTACAATTTAGCCTGATTTTTAGAATTTTAGCCCGTATTTCGATCGCTCAATTAACAATTATAATAATTATTTGCAAATGTCCCTAATAAAAAAAAATGTAAGTCTGCATCATATATTACAAATATTTCTTTTTGTATGCCTAGGAATAATAAGCGGTGCTGGTGCTGGTCATCGCACGGGCTCGTCTTTGAATTTGAGGCTGTCTACGAACGGTTGGTGGTGTCGGTGTTGGTCATGGCACAGTCATTGGATTTTGACGTCCAGGTCGTAAAGACCGTGGAATTATGGTTTTATTCCTAGGATTTAGTAATGAGTTAGGTTAAATTCACTTAATTGTCTTCGACACAGACCCAAGCCGCATATTTATAGCCTGGTATGGTATATGTAAGCCCCCATAGATATTCTTGTGTTTTGCTTTCACTTGGCTCCACTTGGCTTTGCTCTTTCTCAGATCAGATCAGATTTTTTGATAATTTTAAATTTTTTTCTTCAATTTTTATTCTTATTTTGTTTATTATTTTGTTATTATATATATAGTTAAAATACAACTGCATAGTTTAGAGATAGCCATATTGTAGTTAAGATAAAACTGTTTAGTTTGAGTGTCTCTCTATTTATAATTCAGTTGCTTACTAATGAGTTCTTAAGAACTTATGGTATCTGGGCAGTGCTCTCGACGATGCCGACACTTTTACCATTACTTATGGTACGGCGCTTGAGCTACAGCGATTTGACTTCGAAGTCGCGAATAGGAAGCGGATGTTGATCATTGTGGCAAATGCTCTTTTCAGGCAACCCCTGCCAGAAACATGCAAGACAATGAACAAGAAGGTCGAACCACAAGGACACCGTGGGGTAAGGTTGCCCATGATCCTCGAAAGTTCCCGGATAAGATAATGTTGGCAGATAAGACGTAACATCGTGGAAGCTGTGCGTGCCAGCCGGACTGAGACTACGACACACACCACAATCGCAGGATGTACAAGTAAACACAGAGACGTACGAACTGTTTGAAATACAAGCTTAGCGAGCTTCAAACATCAAGAGACATGCTTACGCAGTTTTGGATAAGCCACTGCCCAGATAAAAGGACGATAATGCGATTCTATTAATGCTGATTCTCAATACTTGCCGAGATAGTACCGATATGATGGGCAAGCACGAAAACTTGGCAGAAATCTATTCGTAAAATATTAATTGCAAGATACGGAGAGACGATGGCTTTGGTACCTTAAACGATCGTTAAAGAAATTCTTAAAGAAGCTGGATGATTTACAACCCTGGGCAGTTTACAACCCCATATACGCTAAATCCAACTGATATCGTCAGTAGCCTCTATATACGAAGTCGACTGTATGTAGCAGTTTAGGGAAAAACAAAAAAACTGAAAACACAAAAAACCTGTATCCTTTGAACTGATATTTTGACCTGCACGGCCAAGGGTCAATAAAAGTAGTCATTCCTTAGGGTGGTTGAAACCAGTTTCTCAAGGTGCCAAGGTTTTCCGAATTATTAGTTACAGGTCAATAAAAGGCAGACAATAGATATTTATTTTTAGAGATTACTAATATCTTAATTTACAAATATACTAATATACAGATATACTATTATACTATTATACTAATATACTAATATACTAATATACTAATATACTAATATACTAATATACTAATATACTAATATACTAATATACTAATATACTAATATACTAATATACTAATATACTAATATACTAATATACTAATATACTTGTTGTGGAGGGGGCGGACTCGTAGCCAAACAAAAAGATTTAGATTAGTTGTCCACCGAAGAAAGAACAATCCCAAAATCCCACGTAGATATAGCAAAAATTAACACTTTGAATTTTGTAATTATATTGCACTTTATTGGCCTTCGTCGGCTGCTGGTAAATTAGAACCTAACAACAGAAACTTAATCATAAGCTTGCGAGAGCGGAGTAGAAGCTCTCGCGGACTGGAAGTCCGGAGGGAGAGACAAAGCAAGAGCGTGCGAGTGAACGCTGGGCCTCGTGAAACGGGACATTTCATGACCGCTAGCGGGATCACACTGCCTCTTGAAAATAAGCGCCCTTTGGCGCGAACAATACTAATATACTAATATACTAATATACTAATATACTAATATACTAATATACTAATATACTAATATACTAATATACTAATATACTAATATACTAATATACTAATATACTAATATACTAATATACTAATATACTAATATACTAATATACTAATATACTAATATACTAATATACTAATATACTAATATACTAATATACTAATATACTAATATACTAATATACTAATATACTAATATACTAATATACTAATATACTAATATACTAATATA
>VNKC01003478.1:0-42382 GCA_008042775.1 Drosophila pectinifera
ATCGCTTTACAGCCTCCGAGGCGGAGGCGGAGGTGGAGGTGGAGGATAAGGATGAGCCTGGAGAAACAATTTGCGCTCGTTACGCGGTCCAAATTGCTTTCAACCCACCCCCGCGCGCCGGCTGACTGAGCGATTTTAAAATCCCACCCAGAAAGCAATGAAGAACCACCCAGAAACCACCCAGAAACCACCCACCAGCCGCCTCCGCCGCCGTCGTCCTCGTTATGTGTTTTGTCATTAGTTTCATTTTATAATTTATTAACGTCAACATTGTCGCCGGCTCCCTTTTGTGGCCAAATCAGGCTGAAACTGTTTTTGAGAAGCGTACATGATGCCCATGATGCCTCATTAGATGGGCCCTTACAATGGAGGTCAAGACATTAGAGTTGTATTTAATAAAATAAGTTAATAAAATGGAGTGACTTAGCAGAGGCTAACATAAATACTTTAAATGTTGGAGGAATAAATTTTAAATTAACAAAATAAAGTAGTCAGCATTATCAGAATTATGTCCGTCTATCTGTCCGTCTGTCCGTCTGTACATAGAAAATAAGTTACAGAATTATCAATCTTTATATATATATATATAACTTATGCTAGTATTTGGATTTATTTGCCATATCTACCTATATACTATAATAACATCTAAGATTAATCAAATATACTATTTAAATTGAATATATATAATAACACTTCGCTGCTAATTAAGTCCGTCTATCTGTCCGTCTGTCCGTCTGTCCGTCTGCACATAGAAAATAAGTTATCAATCTTTATATATATATATATATAACTTATACTAGTATTTGGACTTATTTGACATATCTAACTATATACTATAATAACATCTAAAATTAATAAAAATATATATTTAAATCGAATATATATAATAACACTTCGCTGCTAATTATGTCCGTCTATCTGTCCGTCTGTCCTTCTGTATTCTATGTACAATATTATAAAATATATAAGTTACAGAACTATCAATCTTTATATAACTTAAGCTAGTACTTGGATAGTACTAACTGTATACTATAATTACATCTAAAATTAATCAAATATACTATCTAAATCTAATATATTTAATCACACTTCGCTGCTATTATTTTGCCAGCAGCTGTATCTTTTGGCTTTTGGCTTTAAGTGACCAACGAAGCGGATGCACTTTAATTTGACAACAATTGTGTAAATTGCCTCGTCGTTCTGTTTGTCCTTTGACTTGGATTTTCTCGCTCGGCCTCCGTCTGTTTTTAAAACTCCTCCCCAACCCAGGCCCCCTTCCCCCACGGCACACACACACACACACTCACACACACACCAAGAACTGACACTAATGTGTCAAAGGTCACGTGGCATTCGTTTGCAACATTTGTAGATTTATCTTTCGGCTCAGCCTCGGCTCGGATCGGATCATCGAAAGTGCGAGACTTGGGACTGGACTGGTGGGGTGTGGTGTGAGTGTGTGGTCGCAGCCAGTGCAGGACCAAGGACAATTGAACTTGAGAAGGACTAATGAATGAAAATGGGGAGTAACTTGAACTTGAGCGCGAAGGGGAGTCACCCAAAATGGTATCCTTTGACGAGCTAATTATCTGGGAGACAGACCAACATATGCCCTTAGAAATGACTCACTTAGTGGGTGTCCTTATTTATCCTTCAGACAGAAACGAGGCTCTTTTAAGGACTTAAAGAGACTTCAATATTCTTAGGTTAATATTAAAAAGTGTGGAGAAACTTATTCTTAATTGAAGTGAATTTCAGGAGCAAAAAGGCTTTAACCATCTCTGAAATTTGCATCTGTTTCCCTGTGTCCTGTATCCACCTTTGCCTTCCTTCTTTCGTATCCTGGTGCCTTAGCCTTAGCTTATTTTTTCATACACACCTTGTTAATATGAAATTAATGACTGCATTAGATAAATTACATTCCAGCGCCGAGCTCCCTGTTTGCTCTTCAATTATTGAGTGACAGCACAGGAGCCCCGCCGCCGCCGCCCGTTCAAGTTTAACTCGAAAGGACTCGAATGGCAAGGACCCATCGATGGCTATCGAAGCAGTCCTGACTAATGACACTACTCCACGGGCCAACCTTGTTATTGTAATTAGCCGTGGAGGTCCTCGGGGTTGGCTGGAACATTAAAATATGATTAACTTTGCGGTTCGTTCGTGCCACTGTCGTGTCTATTTAATTAGAACTCCGGCCCGAGTCCAAGTCCGAGTCCGGCTGCCTGGCGCTGTTCCTTATCCGATATTCCGTATACCGAATTCCGTATCCTGCGCTAACTAATGACACTTGTGGGCCGACAAAAGGCGCTAATCTAAGTTTTACGTGTTCGACGTTTACGCTTTTTGTGCCCAGAAAGGGGGCGGTGGAAGTGCAGGGTATGCCGAGGGTATAATATATATAACTATATATATTTGGAAGTATTCTCATTATTAGAATTAGCTGGGAAATATATTTTTTTATTATTCTCAGCTTCAAATACTTATTTATATAAAATATATATTAATTATTGATTAAAATTATTATTAATTAAAATTTAAGTCAAAGATAGATAGTATTGAAAAATATATAAATATATATATTGTATAAGTACTCTCATTATTAGAATTAGCTGGGAAATATATTATTTTATGGTTCTCTTTACATTCTCTGTAATTTTCAAATATTTATTTATATAAAATATATAGGAAGAGCTACAAAATTAAAATTAAAAACATAGATAGAGAGTATTCCAAATATATAAATATATATATATTTTTGCAGTACTCTCATTATTAAAATTAGCTGGGAAATATATTCTTTAATTGTTCTCAGTTCTCTGCAAATATTTATTTATATAAAATATATAGTAAGTGCTACAAAATTTAAATTTAAAACAAAGATAGATAGAATTTCAAAGAATCTGCTTGCCAAGTTTCAGTTACCTGACACTCCTGTAATTATTATTTATTAAATATTTTAGAAGGATATCCTTAGTTGGGGGTATCTTGGTTTCGAATCCTTTGGCTCAGGACTACCATCTAGCCAATCTAATCATAATTATGTGATTTCTACGCCACAATGGCCAAGAAAGTGCTCTTTTTGTTCAGTAATTTGTATTGAAATCAGCCCCCGGGCTTGGCTTGGCTTGGGAAGTACTATGCCAGGGATCCGATACCCGAAGTGGCCGCTTGGCTGCATTTTGTTAAAAGGTGACAATTAATTTGTCAATAATGGAAATTGTCACCAGAAGGAGGGGCTAGCTGAGACGAGTCGAGAGGGGCCGAAGTACAGGTGAGGGTAGCAGCCAGGTGAGGGAAGGTAGGCCTTCGTGCTCGTGCCTCGTTTCTGGTTGCTGGCCATTGTTGTTAAGCTAATGATATATGGCCTAGTTGACGCTCGGGCCGGCCTAGCCAGGTAATTTTAATTATTTTGTCATTTGTATAAATTAAAGTATATACGCTTTTCCGCGATGGCCGCCAAGGGGTTAAGCCCTCCGTCGGTCCCCTCTATTATTGATTAATGATTATTGTGCCCCGCGAACCCCTTCGCTTGGCGTGACACCTCAATCGAAATGCTACCGTTGGCCTCTCGTGGATTTCTCTAAATTTACATTTTATCGAAGCCTTTAATTATGTGTGTGCAAGTGTGTGTGTGTGTGCTGGGAAAATTTGTGGCTATTTTCCGAAGGGTGGAGGGGTAAGAGCTAATTGGGTCCCCATGGCGTATGCTTGATTTGAGTCCTCTAATAAATAATTCTTTGAGTGAAAAAAACCACATCAATGGCCGCAAAGAAATTTAAAATAATATTAAAATTTAATATCTAAAAATCTACTTTAAGATTCTCATATCCTTTTTTTATGGAAACCCTTAACTTTACCGTTCGAAAGCCTCCTGCTCCCTGGCATACTAATATGTTTTATCCGAACTCATCAAGAACTGGAGCTGGAAGGGCCCACGCATTTTTGGCTTTGGATCACTGCGCTTTTGGCTAATGAGAAATTTATATTTTGTGTACGCCGTTCGCTGAAGAAATTCCCAGGAATTTTTCACAGGCCCAGGTCTGCGGTAAAAATGGCCAAAACATAAGACAGACAAAAAATCAACTGGAATCGAAGCATTTTGCGAACAAGGAGATGGGGAAAATACAACAAAAATGGCGATAGAAATCGTGATACAATCACGTCTAGACTTTTACGAGTTGCGCCTACAAAATACAAAAAAATAAAAATAAGAAAAAAAAACAAAAAGAGCACAACAGAATTATAAAAAAACAACAACAAAATAAAACATGTAGAGAGACAAGAACTGCAGCCTGTCCGGACTTTTAGTTGGCAGGTCAAACGGCCAACGTCAAAGCCTCGCGACGAGCCGGCCAGAAACAACTTTTGGCCATGGACTTGAGAGTCTCGGCCAAAGTCTTGACTTGGATTTGAAAACTTAGAAACTTGCGCCGGCAGCTGAAGATGCCAAAAACCCGGGAAAGAAAACAACAAAAAATACAAAAAATAAAAATAAAAATCCAGAGGGGAATGGCAATGGCAATGGGAATGGGAATGGGAATGGTAGATGGTTGATGGGGACAGGGAGCCAGAAAGCCACAAGAGTCAGAAAGCCAGAAAGCCAGAAAGTCAGAGATGAAGGCAAATGGCAGGCAACGTCTGCGGCTAATTACAGGCTGCCATGGCCAACAACAAGAACAGCAACAGCCCCAGAGACCACGACAGCAACGAGCCAAAGAAATGATATATTTAAGTTGCTGCTTTATTTGCATTTGTCCCAAGTGCAAATCCAAAGGGGGATGTGAGTCTCCCTTCTCCAGAGAAGTCCCCTTCAAATGGCAAAAAGAATTGCTGAATGGAGCTTCACTAAGTTTTTTATTAACTAAGAACATGGCTGAGAAGGCCCTGCGTTTAGCCTCTAAGTAATTAAGTAAGTCTAAGAAATTTTGCGAGAGTGGGTTTATTTATAAAGATTTCTTGGGTGTTTTAGAAATATAAATACTTTGGGAAAATGGAATTTTTTTGAGGTAATTAATATATGAAAAATCATAACAGTAGATAAGTAATCCAACAACGTTTCACCAACGTCTAGGAATATTTAAAAATTAATCATTTAAAATGCTTATTAAAACACGAATCTAAATAAAGATCTGTAATCTTTTAGCTGGAGTTTTGAAGTAATGTAATTAAATATGATAAATAAATATAAACAAAATGCATACCTTTGTAATAATTCAACAACAGTTCAACAATGCCTAACCAATAAAGAAAAGGCAAGGAAAGACATATATTTTTATATACAAATTGAAATAAATAAATAAAATAAAGATGAATGCATTTATGAGTCGATTTCATTTTCTAAAATTGTACAAAAAGATTATTTGAATTACTAATTATATAGATTAGGTAACCAAGTGTAATAAATATTAGATTTTTAGTTGGAAATTCCCCTTAAAAAAACGAGACTAGTTATGCATTGAAAAACCCTATTTAAGGGGTAATGCACTTGCCCTTTTCTCAAGACCCTCATCAGTAATGGGCAAATTTGTTAATTTCCCACAGAATATATTTTTTTTGGGCTTGAAAACAAAAGTGAAAAATGCTATATTGATTGAGTTTTGTGAGGGGGAAAAACATTTCATCCTTTCGCGCATTTTAATCACGCTTAATGATTTCTGTTTTCTGCTGCTGCCCCGGCCAGAGCCCTTTGCCATCATCAGCATCATCATCAGCATCATCATCATCATCATCATCATCATCATCATCATCATCACCATGGTCATCAGCAGCGGCAGCGATCAATTTTGGAACGTAGGTGGTTAGGTTTAGAGATCGTTTCGTTACAGTTTCCAATCCTCATTCTCTGCCCGCCTTTGTACTTTGCCGCATTTTTGAATTGGTTTTTTCGGCTCTCAAAATAGTGATTTTTTCTCTCTTCCTTTTTTAGTTTTTTGGGCCGGCCTTTTGTGTTTTCTGCTGCTGCCTCTGACTGACTGACTCTTTGAGCCCGGAGAGTCCCGGACTCCTACTTCAACTTCGACACTTTAACGGCTTGTGCGGCTCTTTGTTTGGTTAATTATGCGCCGGCCCAAAGTGGCGCCAGATCTTGGCCCTCCTGGCCCTCCTGGCCGTCACTGGGGAATCGGAGGCACGAAAAATGGGTTTTATTAATTTCCTTCGGGCTTCATTAATCGATTTCCACTCACTGTCGGGCGGAGGCTGCAGCCGAAATCAATTATAATTAAATCTAAACCATATTCTTTCCTCGACATTTTCACACGACTTGAATGGAAGTCGAGTGAGCATTGGAAGCCTACATTTTGAAGCTTCCCAGTTCACTGGGAAAATGTAAAGCTTTTATATATTTATTTTTATTTTTTTATCTCTCATTTAAGTTTAAGTTCAAGTGGCTTAAGTAGGGAATATCATTTTCTTACAACATGTCAGACATAAATATGTTTTCTTTATGTATTTTAAAGGAGTTGGGTTTCTATAAACCATATAAAATAATATTAATAATATATATAATATATAATAAATATATTTAAAAAAATGTAACGTTTAGCCTAGCTTAAAACCAAATATATGGTTCTGTGCTTAAAGAAGAACTTAAAGCTGCCATTTGTATATATTTAACTTAAATATCAAAAAGGTTTTTTAAGCAAGTTAAGTTGGTTAAGTTAGTTTTTTGACAAAGCTTAGTTATAGGTCTATTTTTGTTATAACTTTTACCTTAACCTGAGGTTAAAGTTTACGGGGAACAAAGTATAAACAATTATATCTTAGCAAGGCTTTTATTTAATGTCATTCCGTTAAGGTTTGTATCAGTAAAATATCTTATATAAATAATTTAAAGAATATAAACTTGTTTTTAAAGTAAATCCCAGCTTGTGTAATAATTTATTACATTATCTTTCAGATAAAGCTTAGTTAAAGGTTTATTTCTGTTGTAACTTTTACCTTAACCTGAAGTTAAAGTTTACGGGGAACAAAGTAGAAATAATTTTTTCTTAGCAAGACTTTTATTTGATGTTTGTATTAGTAAAATATCTTATATAAATAATTTAAAGAATATATACTTGTTCTTAAAGTATATCTCAGTTTGAGTAATAATTTATTACATTATCTTTCAGATTCCAGCCCGGCTGAGACACCATTCCGAACTCCACACGTTTCCCACGGACAGTGGCCAGAGATTTGGGCTCTCTCCTGGGATTCTTCTGCATTAGAAGAAGCTTCCCTTCGCCGGCCTCTTGCCCCCTCCCCGGCAGCGCCCTCTTCAATTGCACCTGTAGGCTGGCAGACAGATCATTTGTTGGCCTGCTCCGCTTTTGGGCTCCTGGCCATTCCGATTTGACGTTGGCCACATCCTTGTGAGTCCCGCTCGGTCGCTCGGCCCAGTGATATATGTATCTGGAAATTCCGAGTATTTTTTGGAGCAGCAGCAGCCAAAGTGCAGCCCCTTTTTATTTAATACTCGCCTCCTTTACCCTTCGCTCCTGCCCGCAATGGGTCACAAGACGCATAATTATGGGTTACTAACAAAAACAGAAAAAGAAAAGGTAACAGAAACAGACACAGAAACAGCAACAGAAACAGAGCGAAGAATGAAGACCGAAGACCGAAGAACGAAGACCGAAGAAGGAACGAACCGTCGGAGCGAAGAAATCATTTATATGAAAGATGAGTGAAGTTGCCAAAGGAGTGCAGAGTCCTAAAAGTTAATGTTGCTCCGGGGGTTCGGAGGGGAGGAGACTGGAAGGATTCGGGAAGCCGAGAAACCAATGATGAATGATTTGTAGACAGGGCAGGGCCCAGGTCGATCCAACTGGAGTCCTAGGCGACCGCAGGACAACAAACAGGTGTCAAAAGGATGCCCTCGGGGCGGCCGGCCAGAAAGGTACCACAAACATTTATTAGATTTTCTACATTTTCTTCTTTTTTTTTTGTTGGGCGTCAACCAGAAATTGGAGCAAGCCGGTGTTCAATTAATTTCATTACAAAATTCTTCCTGAGGCTGCTCCTGATGCTCTTGCTCCTGCTGCTGCTGCAAATTGCAGGCATGGCCCTCGACAATCCTGGCAATTTGTCATAGCAATTGTTACCATGTCTATGGCCTTGCTCCTGGTCCTGCTCCTGGCCCGTCCTGGTCCTGGTGCCCGTCCTGGTGCCCATCCTGTGCCTGTGCCTTTGAGGCTAATTAATCGCAGCAGGCAGCCGAAGTTTCGAGTGATAAATGGATTCGTCCTATGAATGAACTGACCTGCCGACTGCCGCGCCACTTGACTGTGTAATTAGTGCAATTGCTGAATGAATTTGCTCGTGTTTCGCCAGCTCCTCGTTCCCAGGACTCCTTTCTGTGTGTTCTCTGCTTTTTTTTTTTTCCTGGAACTGCAACTGAATTTCGGCAAATGAGCCAGGCCTTTCGGCCAGGTTCAAAGCCAGGGCAACCCGGCACCTGCAGTTCGATCCGAACCGATCCGATTCCCTGGCCTAATGATGTCAAATCCAGGCCTAATTGCGCTTTGCATTCCCTTTTTGGCCACCTAATTTCCAGCTGACCAGGGAGCCTGGCCAGGCCTGATCAAAGAGGCTCTTGTTCCTGCCGATTTTAGACCAAGTCAGGAGTCATTTGCTCAGTGACCCAAAATGTCAGCTTAAATAAAGGAAAATATTGTTAAATTTAGAAAAACTAATTAATCTTTTCAAGTTAGTAATATATTGAAAACTTTAAGCCCATTTTCAAGGCAAGTAACCAACTAATAGTTAGCTAAAAGGAAAGTAATTTGATCTTCACTTGCCCTTCATTTCATTTTTAAATAATTATTTTAAATAAAGACTTCTCTTGGCACTTTCTCTGCTTAATTGATTTTGCGTTTAATTAATTCATTAACTCAGAACGCAATTAAACCCTATGCTCACTCGGCTAACAAACAATCGCTAATATCTTGATCGACTTGGCGCATGCTTTCGGGCCAAATAGATTTGTTTTGCTTGCGTTTTTTGTTTTGGCCAGAAAGAGAAATTACAATGCCGGGGCCCTGCTCTTGCCGCCTTTCCAGCTTTAACTGAACAATTTAATTAGTTTTGCGCTATTATTATGCATTAAAAATGTTTATCGCGTGGTTAAACAAACGCTTTTTTTTGCTCAACGAGATCTCGCCGGCTTTTCTGGGTGTGTGGGCAGCCTCGGGTGAGGGGAGATTGCACAAAGGGGGGGATTTCAGAGGGCCGCCATGATAGTTTTAGCCCCTATAGTGGGGATGGGGTGGAAATTTTGAGTTTTAAAGGGGTTTTATAGCAGTTTTAGGTAATAAATTTGAAGATTTTGAGCTTAATATATTTTTATACAATTTTTAGGTGACTGAAATACTTTAGATAAATTTTTTAATGATATTTTAGGGGTTTCTAGATATGAGAGTTACCTTCAGGAACTGTTTTAAGAAAGAATACATATTTTAAAGGGGTTTTATAGCAGTTTTAGGTAATAAATTTGAAGATTTTAAGTTTAATATATTTTTATACAATTTTTAGGTGACTGAAACGTTTTAATTTCAGGCCATGTTTTAACAAAGAATAAATATTTTAAAGGCGTTATATAGCAGTTTTAGGTAATAAAATCGAACATATTAACTTTAATATATTTTTATATAATTTTTAGGTGGCTGAAACATTTTAGATATATTTTTTATTGATATTTTAGGGGATTCTAGATATGAGACTTACCTTCAAGACATGTTTTAACAAAGAATACATATTTTAAAGTGGTTTAACAGAAGTTTTATATAATAAATTTGAAGATTTTAAGTTTAATATATTTTTATATAATTTTTAGGTGGCTGAAACACTTTAGATATATTTTAAATGATATTTTAGGGGTTTCTAGATATAATTGAGAGAGAGATAATTATTGAGAGTTACATTCAGGCCATGTTTTTACAAAGAATACATATTTTAAAGGGGTTTTATAGAAGTTTTGGGTAATGATTTCTAGGATATTAACTTTTATATATTTTTATATAATTTTTAGGTGACTGATATATTTTATATATATTTTTTAATGATATTTTAGGGGTTTCTATATATAATTGAGAGAGAGATAATAATTGAGAGCTACCTTCAGGTCATGTTTCAACAAAGAATATATATTTTCTTACCATTTTCAATATGAAATTCGTGCAAAATGTCAAAGATTTGTTGTGAACTTAACTAGAAATTAAACCCCATTATTTACAGCTCTCTGAAGTGAGCTCAAGGGTTAAGCTCCGGCAAGTGCAGACTTGGAATATTTCTTAAGCGACTCCTGGCCAGAGGTGGTGGCTCCGTGACACCACCGACTCCATGACAGCGACAACTCCAACTCCAGCTCCAACATTGGCGTTGAAGGCGCAGACGAGAGCAGAACCAAAGCCAGAGTTAAGGCCAAGAAAGCCAAAAGCTGGGGCCAAAACCGAGAGCCGAAAGCCGAAAACTCAAAAAGCCAGACGCAAAATAATTCACAAATTATGCGAATAAAATTTTTAATAATTCTCATGGCAACGTTAAATAAATGAGCGCGGAAAGCAGGCAAATGCCTCCTTGAGGTCTGCCCCATGTCTGCCGAATCCGACTCCAAGTCGAGGTGGAATTGGAGTTGGAGTTGGAGCTGGTGGGTCCGGAGTCCGGAGAGACGGCACCAAAAAGTGGGTTGGCACAAAATCTTCAACGCGTCGGTATCTTGGGCCCGTGGGCATGAGCTTGGGTTCGAGGAGAATCGAGGAGAATTGAGGAGAATCGAGGGACCTGGCGCTGCCATAACAAAAGTCAAAGTCGTCAAGTCGTCGAGGTTAAAGATGCAGATGCCTGGAATTGAGGATTGCGGATTGCGGGATTGCGGGATTGCGGGATTGCGGGATTGGGGACTGGGTATTGCGGGATTGGGGCAGGTGAGATCCCTCCTCCTTGGCCCCCCCCAAGTCGGACATTGATAATGCAGCCAGGTCTTTTCGCTTTTCGAGAGCGTTGCGAAAATGTTTCGGCTTTTACATTCTTTTTTCAAACTGGCTTCTTTTCTTTAGCATATTTTTTCCCCAGTTTTTTTTCTCTGTCGGCATTTTTTGTTTTGAAGTTTTTCGCTTGCTTTGTTTTTATTTTTTTTATGTATTTTTTTTTGTTTTTGGTTTTATTTGACTTTCGCAGCATCACGAAAATTTAGCATGGCCAATGGGGTGGAGGCCAGGCCAGGCCGCTTTTGACATGGAAATTTCACTCGGCCGAGTTTCAAGTTTCACAAAAAAAATCACAAAAAAATGGAAAAGGAGAGGTGGAAAAGAGCACAAATAGCTGGCAGAAATATTAACCGAAAAAAATATCATTTATCCATTCGTTAATGGATCTCTGAGGCATTTTTTTTTCAGTTGGATTCGATTTTTCTCGTTTTTTTGAGCGGCTTTTTTAGGCTCTCAACTAGGTTGGCAGTACGCCCCCTTTTTCTGCGGCGAATATCAGTCTAAAATTTATACATTTTGGTTATAATTGTTGGCTAATGAGTAAGCGGCAAGATCTGGGAGATTGCCTGGCCAAAACAAATTGGAAAATTGGCCTAAAAGTTAGTTGAACTTCCAAGACTTGGTCTAAGGAGATCTTAATTGCCTGAAAAAGAACAAAAATTATTAAATAATTATTAAACCGGAGAAGAGTATGTTTTTTATTTTGTATTAAATAGTAAGATTTTTTTTTTGGGAATTTTTTGAGGGCGGTTTCAGAAGTACATTGCTATAAAACAGTAGGATAAATAACGAATTTATGTGGAAAAAGTCAGTCTATTCAAAAGGTTATATATATCTTGGTCTAAGAAGATGTTTTCAGCCTGAAAAAATAATAAATAATTAGCAAACCGAAGAGAGTATGTTTTATATATTATATTAAATAGTTAGATTCTTTTTTAGGTTTTTTTTTAGGGCGGTTTTAGCTATATAATACTAAGATAAATAACAAACTTATGTGGAAGAAGTCAGTCTATTTAAAGGTTATATATTTCTTGGTCTAAGGCGATGTTTTCAGCCTGAAAAAATAATAAATAATTAGCAAACCGAAGAGATTATGATTTATATATTGTATTAAATAGTAAGATTCTTTTTTGGGAATTTTTTAGAGGGCGGTTTCAGCTATATAATACTAAGATAAATAAAGAACTTATGTGTAAGAAGTCAGTCTATTCAAAGGTTATATATTTCTTGGTCTAAGGAGATGTTTCCAGTCTGAAAAAATAATAAATAATTAGCAAACCGAAGAGAGTATGTTTTATATTTTGTATTAAATAGTTCGATTATTTTATTAGGATTTTTTTGAGATCTGCTTCAGCTATATAACACTAAGATAAATAACGACCTTATGTGAATGATGTCAGTCTACTTAAAGGTTATTTATATTCGTATAAAATAGTAATATTCTTTTTTAGGAATTTTTTAAGGGCGGTTTTAGCTATATAACAGTAGGATATAGTCAATCTACTTAAAGGTGATATATTTCTCAGAAAAATCCTTATTCGTAATTATCTCTGGGTTCATTATGGACATCATTACTTAATTATGGATTTTCCAAGTTAGCGCTGTGGAAAGTGTTAAAGGAAAACGATCTAATTTTTCCCTTTCCGTTTTCCAACCCGATCTTTTTTCTTTTTCGCCGTACATGTGGCATATGTGGCATTAGCCCCATCGACATGCAAATTAATCAGAGAGGCTGGGCAGCGGCTCGTTCGTTCGTTAGTTCGCTGGCTGGTTGGCCCGTTCGTTTGGGCCAATTAATTAGTCGGACGCTAATGAAAATCAATTTGCGCAACACTCGCAACAGGTGATTAGCCGGGGGTTGAAAAAGGGGAGGTACGGCATGCGATCGGAGCTGTCAATCATCATGTGTGCTGTGGGACTGAACCTGCGACTTTTCGGTTAACCATTTCAGCCAGATTTGATCTGGTCTCCCCCCTTCCCCTTCCCCCGTCCCACCGTTTAATTGGCTGCTGTGACATTTTTATGAGCTGACAAAACGAGGTAGATCCCTCGCCCTCTTCCGGGCTTTCCTCGCTTTTTAGGCCCAGTTTGGCTGACAGCGCAATAAAAACTAATTGAGTGGCAGTCAAAGGCATATAGCACACCACCCCACCCCCGGCGTGGGGCACCACCCCCTGGGGCACCCACCCCTTTGCTGTTTTGCTGTTGTTGGCTTCCCAGTGTTTGTTTATTGCACATCGCCGTTTGTGTTGTGTTGTGTGTTGTGTGTTGTGCTGCGTTGCGTTTGTGTTTGTATTTGCTGGCCTTCCCCCCTCCCCACCCCCCGAGTGCGCACCACCCCCGCCGGCTTGCCGGCTTGCTGCCACGCCTTTTTTGCGTTAATTTCAATCGAGGGGGGAGACTATGGCCCAAGTTTCATTCCCAATCCCAAAGCCAAACTGCAGTTCCCAGTTTTCCCCTTTTTTTTTTTTGGTGTTTGTATTTTTATTTTGTCATTGTCATCACCAAAAGGCTCCTCGTCGCTGCCTGTTGGTTGATTTCTTTATTTGATTTTTTATTCGCCTCTGGATTTCGTATTTTTCCCCCCTTTTTTTATGGGCCTCTTGCTTTTTTCTCATCTTGTTGTGGCTTCTCATTGAAACTTCATTAAATGTCTCCGTTTTCTGTTGTTGTCATAAAACAGGGGATACAAAAAATTACATTTCCATAGCACAGCCACGCCCCATTCGGATTTCCCGCGAGGATTAACCGCACACAGGCACTCTGGCATACACGGCGTATGCGTAATATTCCGAGAGGATCACTCCTGCCTGCCTGCTTAGTTAGTTGTAGAAGTTTAATGGGAAAAAAAAGAAAAAACAATAAGAAAAACAACCAAGCAAAGGCCATGCATAGCGACTTTCGCAAAAATCGTTAACAAGCTTTTTTCTAATGGGCGATTAAAGTGAACTTAAAGTTTTTATGTGCAAATTAGAAATGAACAAAGAAATGACGCAAAAATTTCTCTTTTATTGCAGCCGCAGTGCTTAACAAGCCACAAAAATTTACCTGGCTAATTTACAACCTCCCCACCTCAGCCCCCCCCTCGGAAACAAAAATGTTTGTCTGATATTTCTTGTATTTCTTTATTTTTTTGCGCGTTTCTTCATAGCGTTTTAGCATTTTAATGCCGCTGCCAGATCGTATGACAAGATAATGCCCAAGATATATGCGCCTTGTCAGACCCACAAACACACACACACAGAGACACTCATACACACACATACACACAAAGACACTCATACACACACACACACACAGAGTGGCATATATATATTTGTTGCAAAAAGGAAAATGGAACCAGAGGCGCGCACAAGGAACCCAGGCAGAGAGGCGAAGAAAACAAGACAAAAATGAGAAAATAAAATTTATTAATTCACAATAATAAATTGTTTTGTGTCTCTCGCTTTTCGATTTGTATCGAACGATAATTACAGGTTGCGCTGTAAGAAGAAAAATGCTTCTCTCCTCGCATCCCGTATCCCGTATCCCGACAGCCCGAGTGTGTATTTCTCGAAGTTGTTTTTTACTACAGCCTGTTCCCCGGACTTATTTTTTCGTTGTGTAATTAATTGTTTGGACGCGCAAAAAAAAACACAAAAAAAAAAAATAAAAACCGCAAAGGAAACTGAAACAAAAACAGAGGTAGGAAAAAAAAAAGAAATATAAGAAACAGAAATTACTGGAAGTTGGGCTGGGAGTACTCCTTGGGGTTGTGGCGAACGGGTTTGTGACCACAGCAATTTCCATTAGTTTTCCCTGACACTTGCAGCTACCGTTGCGGCTCCGCTGGACTCCTGACTCCTGGGCCTTAAATTTGAATTCGAAATTCGAATGCCACATGGCAGACATGGAAAATGGTTAAATGGTTAAATGGAAATTGGAAATTGGCACTGGGAAAGTACTACCAATTAGCTGCTTAATTTAACCCGTATTCAACTGTAATCGATTGCAGCCATTAGTGGCCAGATAGAGGGAGTATATACCTATATACTCCGCATATAATTACCTGCAATTACGCAATTAGGTGAGTATTCCCAAGGACCAAACGCAGAATCACAGCACAAACGCCATCAATAACAGAACAAGTGTCAAACCAAAAAAAAAATATATATATAAAAAACAAGAGAGAAAAAAAGGCTTAAAAACGAGGGAATATCGGTAGCCCTTTCACAGCCTGCATTTAGTCTAATTATGATAATTTCGCAGAACGCCCCGAGCCTGCAATCGATCAATTATACGCCGGCCCGTCCCGGGATGGCCAGCGCCAGCCAGCGAGTTGATTTAAACAATTTGCAAATTCGACATTTCGTCAACATGCTGCTGAACATCTCATCAAAACAATATAAAAATAATAAATAACAATAATTAAGTGCAATGAAGCCAGCAACATCACAGCGCACAGCGCACAGGCACCGCAATCAGGCGTCGTCAGTTGGCACGCAGCTCTCGCATCTCCCTGTCTCTCTTGTGTGCCGTCTCTTTCCGGCATCCCTGCAGCCGTCTCTCTCTACTGGGTCGCCGCCGCCGCCGCATGTTGGCACCCTCTTCAGGTTAAACACAGGTTTCGGCCACGGCAGCAGCAACAGTTGGGGCTTAAAAGCAACACCCTCAACACTCTCCAGAGGATGAGGATGAGGATGTGGATGTCGGGAGAGAGAGCATCATCAGGAGCCAAGAGCTGGACCTGAAGATGGAGCTGAAGCAGGAGATGGAGCTGAAGCAGGAGCTGGACCTGAAGCTGAAGATGGAGCTGAAGCTGAAGATGGAGCTGAACCTGAAGCTGAAGCTGAAGCTGAAGCTGAAGCTGAAGCTGAAGCTGGAGCTGGAGGAGTGTGTAATCAAGGTAGGTAGTCATTATATGGTAAGTTGGGCCTTACCCTGGAATTTATGTATAGTATTGTACAATATGTTGGCGTTGATTGCGCATATCTCCCCGTCCGCCGATCCACATTCACTTCCACTTCCACTGTAGCCTCGCAGCTTTTGGAGATTTCACTTTGATAGCTCTATTAAATCGCCCGCAAATTAAATTTCATCTAAGACAATCGTTTAGGCCAACAGCTTGTGATGAGCAGTTTGCTCAGGGATCTGATCTTAAGGCTCCATTAACTCCCCTTTTATTGATCCTTTCTACAAAGCGTTTAGCTGGGGAAAGTAGGGGAGAAAGAGGGACTTGTATCTAAGCTATAGGATGTATCTTTGATTTCAGGGAACTTAGGAATACTTTTACTCAAGGTTATCCCCCTTCTAAGCTCAACAGATACATAGGTCTCCTTTAACTAAAGCCTGGTATTTTGTTTATTAAAGAACCTTAGTATATCTGTAAAGATAATGTTTGGTTAGGAGAAAGTTTGAGAGGGATAGAGGGATTTATATCTAAGCTACAGGATTTATCTTTGATTTCAGTGATCTTAGGGATACTTTTAATCACTTCTAAGCCCAAAAGATAGGTCTTCTTTAACTAAAGCTTGGTAGTTGGATTATTAAAGAACCTTAGTTTATCTGTAAAGATAATGTTTGGATAGGGGAAAGATCTAGAGAGAGAGAGGGATTTATATTTAAGCTACAGGATGTTTCTTTGATTTCAGGGATCTTAGGGATACTTTTACTCACTTCTAAGCTCAAAAGATAGGTCTTCTTTAACTAAAGCTTGGTAGTTCGATTATTAAAGAACCTTAGTTTATCTGTAAAGATAATGTTTGGTTAGGAGAAAGTTCGAGAGAGAAAGAGGGATTTATATCTAAGCTACAGGATTTATCTTTGATTTCAGTGATCTTAGCTAAACTTTTACTCACTTCTAAGCTGAAAAGATAGCTCTCCCTTAACTCTATTCATCTGACAAGTACAGGATAATGTCTTGAGTGAAAAAGCTTAGCATACAAGTAAGTAATTACTTGCAGTATAAGTAGATTGGGCTTGATTCTGAAGCTCCCCTGTAGCCTTACAGTTCAATTTGCAGACTTTCAATGAAGTGCCTTGAATCAGCCCAAGGCACTCATCTCTGGCCAAGTCAGCTCATCATCAACACCGAAGCGCAGCAGATCAAGATCGAAGGATCGCACCATGGACATGTTTCTCTCGAGACTCTTGCTCTTTTTCAGGATGCGTGCGGCTTAATTTACTGAATAATTATTGTTATTAACTGGGTCGGGCTGGGGCTCTCCGAAAAACTTCGGGGTGATGAGTGATATCAATAAATTTGCTGATTGATTTGCCAAGAAGCCCGATCTCGATGGGAAGTGGGAACTGGTAACTGGTAACTGGGAGATGGGAACTGGGAACTGGGAAGTGGGAACTGGTAACTGGGAACTGGGAGATGGGAACTGGGACTTCTTCCGCTTCCTTCCGCTGGCTGCTTGGCTTGGACACTTAACGGCTACCGTGTGTCAGGATAAGTAGCTTTGGCAGCGCCTAGCGTGCTTTTTCCTGTCGCCGCGGGGCTTCCAAGGGGGGAGAGAGGAGAGAGGGCTTCGGGCCGGGCTCAGTATCTGGTGGTGTTGCTTTTTGTTGTCTGGAACGCAGCTCGGACGTCTACGACCCACTTCAAAGTGATTTACGATTCTGGGCCACGCCCTCGCCTAGCAATTTAGAGGAACGAACTTGGACTCCTCAACCTCTCCACTCCAGGCCACTCCACTCCACTCCCCTCCACTTCAGTCGAATCCACTGCAATCCTCGCCAGTCGCCAGCCGGCCCCCCTCCTGACTGCTTTCGTTGTTTTGACGCATAACTTGTACTTTTACTCGAGCACCAGAGACAAACGGAGCCACAACATTTACATTCGCATTCATGAGTCCAGGGGTTTGGGCTTTGGGTGTCGTTGCTCCCAGCTCCCGACTCCCTGGACTCCCTGCTCCCTGGTCTCCCTGCTCTGGATTTGTCTGAATCGTATTTTGATATCCGTAAAATAGCCTCGAGTAGTTTTAGTTCCTGCGGTTTCCACGAGTCTCTCGCATTCGGGGGTTAGTTTTATTTTATGCCCGCAATACGTTCGCAATGAAATCCATTTTATTTTGGCCAAGAAGTCAACCACCAAATAAATAGTCCACACATAAAGGCAACTCACTAATGGAGTAATTTCACTAAGAGTTTGCCCTTTAAGTCAGAACATAAAGCAGGAATCAGGGGATAAACTTGAGAGCTGCTTCAGAAATATATTTTTAAACTCGAAATATAATATATATAATAATAATATAATAAGTAAAGATAGAGAGAAGGATATAGGACAGAACCTTAAGGTCTCTTGCCATATTATTTATTTAGGGAAGAAGCTTAATTTAACCAGAAATATTATTTATTATACATTACTTATATATATGGAATATTATTTACTCATGGAAGAAGCTTCATTTAACCAGAAATGTTATTTATTATTATTATTATTATTTATTATTATTATAAGTAAAGCATAGATAGAGAGAAGGATATAGGACATAACCTTATGGTCTCTTGCGATATTATTTATTCATGGAAAAACTTAATTTAACCAGAAATATTAATTATTATATATTACTTATATATATCGAATATTACTTATTCATGAAAGAAGCTTAATTTAACCAGAAATATTATTTATTATATATTACTTATATATATGGAATATTACTTATTCATGAAAGAAGCTTAATTTAACCAGAAATATTATTTACTATATATTACTTATATATATGGAATACTATTTATTCAAGGTAAAAGCTTAATTTAACCAGAAATATTATTTATTATATATTTCTTATATATATCGAATATTACTTATTCATGGAAGAAGCTTAATTTAAGCAGAAATATTATTTATTATATATTACTTATATATATGGAATATTACTTATTCATGAAAGAAGCTTAATTTAACCAGAAATATTATTTACTATATATTACTTATATATATGGAATACTATTTATTCAAGGTAAAAGCTTAATTTAACCAGAAATATTATTTATTATATATTTCTTATATATATCGAATATTACTTATTCATGGAAGAAGCTTAATTTAAGCAGAAATATTATTTATTATATATTACTTATATATATGGAATATTACTTATTCATGGAAGAAGCTTAATTTAAGCAGAAATATTATTTATTATATATTACTTATATATATGGAATATTACTTATTCATGGAAAAAGCTTAATTTAAGCAGAAATATTATTTATTATTATTATTATTTATTATTATTATAAGTAAGGCATAGATAGAGAGAAGGATATAGGACATAACCTTATGGTCTCTTGCGATATTATTTATTAAAGGAAGAAGCTTAATTTAACCAGAAATATTATTTATTATATATTACTTATATATATGGAATATTACTTATTCAGGGAAGAAGCTTAATTTAACCAGAAATGTTATTTATTATATTTTACTTATATATATCGAGTATTACTTATTCATGGAAAAAGCTTAATTTAAGCAGAAATATTATTTATTATATATTACTTATATGTATGGTATATTATTTATTCAGGGAAGTAGCTTATTTTAAACAGAAATATTATTTATTATATACTACTTATATATATCGAATTTTACTTATTCATGGAAGAAGCTTAATTTAACCAGAAATGATTATTAATTAAGGCTTTAGTGCTTTTCCTGTGATGACTAATCGAAACCCTCATAAATTAGAGCCAATTCCCATTCATTCTATTACCATAAATCAAGCAATTCCAGCAGCTCTGTTTTTTTGGCAATTGCCTCTAATTTATTCTCTCGAGATTATATCATCGATCCGATCCGTCCGCCATATGCTAATCAATTTCAGCTAAACTGTGCAATTAACTGAGCGATTTTTAATTGAGATACGTCGTCGTCGTCGGCCAAGGAAAACTAAAGTAAAACTAATTTGATGGCAAAACGGCGATGATCGTCGCACATCGGGAGCTCCCCTGTCGTCGCCTGTCACTTGTGGGTGTTGCAAAACAATTTAATTAAAAGAAATAAAAAACAAATGAAAAAGGCGCCATTAAAAAGCCAAAGCCATAAAGGGAAAAAGGGAGAGAGAAAAGCGCTCTCACAAGAGTGCAATTAAAAATTTAATTTTTAATTAAATGCATAAAAGTCGCGACTTTCAACGACTTCAACTGCCAACATCGAGGGCCATTCAGGCGGTGGTGGGCGTGGCCACAAATTGGGGCGAAAGTGGGGGTAGTTATGGGGGGTTGGGGGTTAGGGGTTGTTGTTGGCTTGCAGAAACCTTAACGAAATTGCAAAATGGTTTAATTAAGCGAAGCGGAGCCAAAGTCTCGAATGGCTGGCAATAAGAGTGTCATTATAATTGTTGACAGGCACAATGAAGGAAAGTGCAAATCATCGCCAGGACCTCGGCGAGGACCTCTCCACCCACTACTCCTTCGAGCTCCGGGCAACGCCCAAAATGAAGTTGCCAGAGAGACAGAGAGGGAGAGGGAGAGAGCGAGCGGGACAGAGAACGCCGACGGACTCGTGCAGTGCGTGCATTGAATTAATAAAATCGTAAATAAAGTCGTGCTCGAAGCCACAAGAGAAATGGCAGGGCTTACAGGGAAACCCAGGGAAACCCAGGGAACTTGGCAGGAAATATTCCAAAATCATCAAAATTATAGAAGGTCTTCCACCACAAATGGTAATTTAACGTGGCCAAAAAGGTCTAGCCTATTTTGGCATTGTTTTGCATTTAATGGAATATTTTTTAGAATTTTTATAAATATTCTTAAGGTCTAATAAGTATGATTTCTTGGCCACTGTTTAAATTACCTTTGGTTATATGTGTCGTATACTTGATATGAGTATCTTTTTCTTTTTTTATATTAAATTAGTGTTCATCTTAGCTTTTAGTTTGTTGAATAACTTATAAAAATCTTTTAAAATCTTACTTAGACCTGTAAAGAACTTAAGTGTATATTAAATATTAATACTGGAATATAACACATTTAAATATGTTTTAATATTTTAATTAAATTTACAAAAAGGCCCTTAAATAGCACAACCTTTTTTTATAAGAGTATAGAGCCTTGGTTTATTTTTAAGGTATTTTCATTTTTATTATATATTTAATTTATTTTATTTTTATTATGATATTTATTTTTATTTTTTTATATTATGATACTTTTAATATATATTTTTATTATTTTTATTAAAGGTATTGAAAGTATCTATTTTTTTATATTTAATTAATGTTCATCTTAGTTATTAGTTTGTAGAATAATTTATAAAAATCTTTTAAAATCTTTCTAAGACCTGTAAAGAACTTAAGTGTATATTAAATATTAATACTGGAATATTTTACGTTTAAATGTGTTTTAATATTTTAATTAAATTTACAAAAAGGCACTTAAATAGCACAACCATTTATTATAAGAGTATAGAGCCTTGGTTTATTTTTAAGGTATTTTTACTATTATTATATATTTAATATATATCTATTATATATATATATATTTTTTTTTTATATTATGATACTTTTAATATATAATATAATTATTTTTATTAAATGTATTGAAAGTATCTTTTTCTTATATTATATATTTAATTAATGTTCATCTTAGCTTTTAGTTTGTAGAATAATTTATAAAAATCTTTTAGAACCTTACTAAGTCCTGTAAAGAACTTAGGTGAATATTAAATATTAATACTGGAATATTCCACATTTAAATGAGTTTTAATATTTTATTTAAATGCATCAAAAGGCTTTAAAAATAACACAACCTTTTTTTATAAGAGTATAGAGCCTTGGTTTATTTTTAAGGTATTTTCATATGATATTCTTAATTTATATTATGATATTTTTAATATATATATACTTACTTTTAAGTAGGTAAAAATTAATATTTAATATATATTATTATTTTTATTTAAAGTATTGAAAGCCGAAAAGGATTCAAGTTTAAGGGTCAAGAGCTTGAATAAGTTACATTTTCATCTTCAATACCCTGTCCATACATATATTTCCCTTAATTTGTTTATATAATAAAGAGTTAAAAAACTAAATAATAGATGTTTAGTGAAAATATCAACAGACTCTCATATCTAGACCCCACCGTACCGCACACATGCAGCTCTGTATCGCGTTGATGTGAGGCAATCAGGGCCACTCAAAAAAAAGGCAACACAATGCCGAGAGAGGTAACCACCCACAAGTGGCTGCTGCGGGATCTCAAATGGCTGGAAAATGCGGAAAACGTGGGGGAAATGCGTGCCACCACCCAGGCGAGGGAAAACGAGAGACAGAGACGACGAGATAGAGAGGCCCGACGAGTACCGAAAGCTGATTCGCCCGCACAAATCTCGGCTTGAGAGAGAGACAGAGAGGAAATTCCATTTACCGAGGGGGAAACTGTGGCCGGAGGGGAGGGGGAGGGGGAAAATCGTGGCAGAAGAAGGTGAAACTGGGGTAACAGTCGGGGGATTCCCCTGCAATCAGGCATCTTTGCCTTATCACTTTGCCCAGCTGTTGAAGTCAACCGCAAGTCCATGGCCATGAGGAGTCAGGAAGTCGCTTGGCCTTGCCCGCCGTCCGCCCGGCCTCCCCCCCCCTTCTTCCTGCACCCCCCCCCCCGCCACCCGGCACCCGCCACCCGCTTAATGTGTTGCATTTATCCTGCAGCCATGTCGTGAGTTGGGCTCTCCGGCCAGTCCAGTGTGTAGTCACTGCAAGAAACCAGCAAGGAGAACTTTGCCAGTCGCCTGGTAACTCCCAGGGCTAGACACGAGGTGCCTAATTTCGGGACGCACTGAGAGAAAATTACTCTGAATAGTAGTAGAGAGTTTGTTTTGGTTTTTTTTGGCAATGATTTTAGCTCTCCTACTTGCCACAGGACTTCCAAGAATAATTAAGAGATCGTTGAGCATGGTTAACTATTAAAACATACAAAAGAATGGCAGAGAGGTGCTCTAGCCCACGTTAGTTATATCTCCCAATAGGGTCTATAATTCCCAACATGTTCTAGCTGACATCTAGTGTTAACTACGCTGAATATTGGGTTCGATCACTGAGAGGATACTGAGGAGAGACTTCAGATAAGACTGACTGACTCGAGGCCATCATTCAGTTATATCTTCCAACAGGGTCTATAATTCCCAACAGGTTCTAGCTGACATCTAGCTCGATCACTGAGAGGATACTGAGAGGATACTGAGAGGATATTGAGAGGATATTGAGAGGATACTGAGAGGATACTGAGAGGAGACTGAGAGGATACTGAGAGGATACTGAGAGGATACTGAAAGAATACTGAGAGGATACTGAGAGGATACTGAGAGGATACTGAGAGGATACTGGGAGGATACTGAGGGGATACTGAGAGGATACTGAGAGGATATTTAGAAGATACTTAGAAGATACTGATAGGATACTTAGAAGATACTTAGAAGATACTTAGAAGATACTTAGAAGATACTGAGTGGATACTGAGACGGAAAGAAGCTCTCTTTGGTAAAATAAAGGTATTTATAAATAACCCACTCAAAAATACGGGATTACGGATACAAAATATGTATTTTATTATTCAAATAATTTATATATTTATAAATTAATTTATATTTATATATAATAAGTATGTATAGCATTCTTTGTGCCAAAGGCTCACCCCATAATGACCTATAATTGTTCGCCGCAGCCATCGCTCTTCCTCCCTAAATTTACAAATTATTTTCTCGAGTTTTCCCGCAGTGTCAATGAGTTTCCCGCTGCCAGGCGACTTGTGCTAGGCACACTTATGTACATGTCCACGTCCACGTCCACGTCCTCGTCCTCGTCCTCTCCGAAGTCCAAATCCATTGCCACCTCTCCATCGACAGCCTGCAGTTGGACTTTTCAGCTTTTGCCGTTTCGGATTCGGGCGGATTCCAGGGGCTGGCGTTTTTCGGCTGCCTGGGCGTTTTGTTTGGATAAGGCGGCGGTGCGCGGTGCGCGGTGCAGGGCGGGGAGGGGCGGTACAGGCGGGGTGTGGTTCAATTAGCCGGCCTCTCAGCCGCCCCAGCTGCCGCAGTTCCCCTCAGTTCCCTCGGCTGCACTCCAGATGCAACAGTTCGGGCGGGCGCAGCTTCCAGCTGTGGGAGGCCCGCCTGGCACGGGTTAATCTCGGGGAGTAGTGCCGCGGGGGGCATCACGATTAGCGGGGCAGTCATAGGCGGCGGCTATGTATTGGAAACGTTACGTAATATTACGCGACAAGCTACTGGACTTTATCTCAACGCCCTTTTGGAAAAATCTAACCATGAACTTGGATTTCTAAAAGTGGAGTTAAGCTTTGTCGAATCGATAAAGCGAAGGTAAGTATTTTATTTGTATTTTTTAATTTAAAGTTAATGCTGAGAACTTGGCATAAACTAAAATTAAGCAAAGTGAGTAGTGACTAGGGATTTTTTTTAAATAAAATATTTATTGAACATACATATAAACTGCCTGTTAGCGAATAATCTATTTGCTTAGGGCTTATGTAAATGTTAAGTCTGATTTTGGGAAATAAATTAGAGAAATAAATATTGGGGCTATTTATTTCTCTAATTTTTAATATATTACAAAGAAGGAATTGTAGTTTAAAATTAAAATATTAACTGCAATATGTGTTTATCACTAAAAATCATGAGAAATCCAGGAATATACATACATACAAATGAAAATTCCAAGCTTTGCATACCAAATTATTCAAAATAAGCCTTTTTCCTTTTATATAATTATATTAAATATTATTATATATTACAAATTAAAATACAAAAAAAAAGGGCTCTGGTAGAAGACCCACATATCTAATAATGTAGATTTAATTCGGTAAAATGTCGCAAGGAAGCTCAAATAAAAAACAAAGTCTAAATCTGATTCGATTGTGTCACCTTAGTCTACTTTCGGGCCGAGGCTTGGGGGAAAGTCGGACTCCACCAATCCTTACGACCAAGTTTTAATACTTTCCCGATGGCTGGCCAAATTTGGTTTCGTTAATTCGAAAAACAAAAAAAAAAGAACACATGAATAACAAGCAGATCCACGAGGTAAAGCAACTCCCCTAAGTAACTCCCTTTCGGTTAAGCCCCGATAAGGGCGGGCGATAAGCCCGAAAACTGGAAATGGAAAACAATTTGTCATTTTGCTGAGCGCGTAGAATTTCCTTTTTTTATATTCGTTTACTACGACTATTCGTACTTTTGCGCCGATTTTTAGCAGTTCCAAGAACCCAACAACATTGGCGAACGAACAAACTCATTTAATTTAAGAAAAACACAAAAATGCTGGCTGCAGTTTGCCCTAGCACGCGATGGGAACGAGCGGTAGAGCGAGCGAGAGGGCGGCGGCGCTAGCGAGCGCAAGCGGGACGCCACCAGGCACGTGTCTGCGTGTGTGTCTGCCTAACCATCTCGCTCGCACAGCGGCCATCGCTCTAATTATAGGTTAGGGCGCTGCGAGCGAAAGACAATGCTGCCATTGGCCAACGCTCGCATCGAGAGACGGGGCCGGAACAACGGGAACTGGTTTTTCCAGCCTTCGTTTTTATGAATGAACACGGAACGCGCGAGAGAGACGCTCTGATCCACACGTTGGTGGTGGCTGCCCTGCTGGCTGTCTCTACGCTTGTCTCGCTCGCTCTCGCCCCGTTTCCGCCGGATGGGGGATATCACTCGCTCTCCAGGCGCCATCTCGCTCGCTCTCGGCGACGCCAGCAGAGGCGACAGCGGTGGCGCGGCGACCGCGACGGCGACGTCGACGAGCGGCCAAGCTTTTTGTTCGCGTGAAACAGTTGCAAGCCTTTGAACGATCAGCGACGACGGCGTTACTTTTGGCGCGGATACAGCAGCGAAGCGACACTTTTCCGTTGGCCCTCGCAGGCGCCTCCTGTCTCTCAGAAACAGAAACATAAACATAAACAGAAACCGAAACAAAAAAAAAAATAAAAAAGAAACAAAAAGAAACAAGAAAGCAAGAAACAACAAGCATAATCGAGCATTAACAAGCATAAACAAGCAGCCCGTGGACACCGGTGGCCCCCGTGCATTTTTTTGGTTCGACATTCCCTTGATTTGATCGCATTACATTTAATTTTTTTTTTGCCTGTGTTCCTTTCAACGAAAAGCAAAAACCAAAAATCGCAATAAAATCAATAAATACAAGAAATTACGTAGCAAAAAAGCCAAGCGCAAACGAAAAAAGCAAAAACGAAGCATCCAGTGACAATAAGAGCAGAAAAAAAGGACCCAGCCGACGGCATACCAAAAAAAAAAAAAATATAAACAAAAAATAAAAACAAAGAGTGAAAAACAGTGTCACGCCGACGGCCTAGAGATACAACAGATACAGATACAGATACAGATACAGATACAGATACAGTTACAGTTACAGATACGGATACATCTGTGGGCTGCTGCTGGACTAAATCCTTTTTTGTTTTTTTCTGTGTGCCTATGTGTGTGCCGTGCTGTGCTTGTGTGCCCGCCAATCCATGTCCCCCTCTCTGTTTCTCCCCCATCCACCAACCAGTGAGCGTGTCCTGCGACAGCTAAAGGAACAACAAGAAGTCCAAACTATCTGATCGCTAGGCCCGACCGGAAAAAGTATAGCAAAGATTCAATCATAAACAGAGCAAAGACACCATCATTGTGCGCCTCAAGTTGACAGCACCGCAAGCGATAACTGCAACGGCCGCAGCAGAAGCAGCAGTAGCAGCAGCAGCAGTAGCAACAGCAGCAGCAGCAGCAGCAGCAGCAGTACCAGCAGCACCAGCCACATCCGCAACATCCGCAATGCTCACGGACATGACACCGACGGCCGGCCAGCTCTACGGCTCCCAGATCCCGGCCATGGGCATGAACATCTCGAACATCGCCACACACTTGCAGAAGCCACAAGTTAATCCGGTAAGCCAGCCACGCCCGAGAGGCACCTCCTCCCTCCCCCGAGGATGCAAAGCATCTTATTAGATAGTAAAAATTCCCAGTCTAGATACAACATCTAAAAAGATAAATAGATACTTAACTATGACTCTCAGTTCAGCAATACAGGAATATCTTACACCAGGATAAAGTAATCTTTAATCAAATTAAGCCGATCTTTTAAAGGATAAAAGGTTAACATCTCGTAGACCTACCAAGATATACTTTCATCACAGGACAGTTAAGAGCTATAACAAGCTAAAAGCGGAATTCTTATTCCACAAATACTGCACTTCATTAATAGACTTATTTTATCCAAAAATATCTATCATTGGGTTTAAGGGAACAGTAAACAGAGAGCGTTATAAAGCAGTGACCTCTCAGTGGATAAAACCCTCTAAATGCTTCTAATATATATTTGATTTTCAAAAAGGAAACCCATAAAATGCTTTTACTATATGTGATATTCAAGAAGAGATAGCTGAATGAAGACAAGATACAGTGTAGTCTTCGAAATTACACCGATCTCCTTAACTATTAAATTAATTCATTAAAACTTGTCCAGTCTTGGTTAGAAAATATAGCAAAATATTTAGAATCAGCTCTTTTTTAAAGCAGAAAGAGAGTTTATGTAATTCTAACCAAAAATGTGACAAAAGATATTATTAATAATAAATATTAATAGCTTGCATTCTACCAAAAAATTTTGCTTTTAGTTTAAAGTAACAAAAGTTTTAAATCAAGTATGAATATTGTAGAAAGTGTTCCTATAGAAATTTATCCAGAATATGTAGAGCCTCTATAAAAATTAATTTTGAAGTAATAGCTCATTGTACTATCTTTAATATCAGTCTCAATTGTTATTAATTCAGAGATAAAATAATATCTATATCAGAATCTATAAGAGATTCCTGTGAAAGAAAGCATAGAATATCCGCACATATTCAGAGAATATAAAGGTATAGACGCTCACTTTTCAAACAATTAATCTTAATGTTATACCTTTTGAGATATAAAGACAGAAAACAGGGACACCAGAATTAGTTACTATAAATTCCCATACCTATCCAGCTGTTCAGTTTTCATTGGATTTATCCATCGCAGAGACACACATTCGGTAACCAAACAGTGGCAAGTATCTCTCACAGGGAATCCGATCATGGTGCAGGCAAGGCAATAGTAAGTGCCTCGAATTACACCCACTTGGCCGAAACCGAAGCCGACACCGATCCCGAAAAGTATCTGACAGTTACACACACACCCACACACATGTGTGAGCTCACTGGCGGACAACAAGTGCGCCGGCGGGCAGTCATTTTCTGACTCAACTCTCCGGTTAGTCATGATTTGATGAATGCATCCCACAGATACACTGCACATACGGGCAGATCGCGGCATAAATCATTCGTCGACTCGAATGAGCGTGGCGAATGGCTAGCTAGCTGGCTGACTGGCTGACTGGCTGACTGGCTGGTATCTTGCAGATACTATGTATGCGATTTAATTCGGTGGATATAGAGACCCAAATGGCAAATCAACCACTTACACGGCATTAGCTTTGACACTAACAGCAATAAACAAACAATTGTTGGCGCCGCGGATGCGGATGCGGAAACGCTGATCAAGGATTCGGTACTCTGGGATTCGCATCCCGGGGATTCACGGTAGCGCACACCTTTTGTCAGCCGCTCAGCTGGACTCCCTTTGTCTGGCCGCAGAGTCGATGATTGAGCCGGGCGCGTATCTAAGGCCAGGGCCTGGGCGAGATACATAGATATGTTTGGGCTGGCAAATCGATTCGATGCGGCTCGTTCACTGTGCAAACGAATTTGAACGCCACGGCTTAGCAGATACGCACAGGCCGCAGATACAGATACAGATACTCGGCTAGAGAGCAGGGCCAGGTAGGCGCCGTTTTTTCGGCTTCAAATCAATTATTCAGGCTCACTCGAGGTGTGAAGCTAACGATGGAATGATTCGGGACTCTACGATTCGGGATTATTATTATTATTTTTTCTTGTCCTTTATTTTTCTTTTTTTTTTGTGTTGGCTGAACTCTAGCTCATATTTCCCCACACATCGTCTGACTTTTCGACACATATCGCCCATTGTCTCGCTTATCGCTCGGCGGAAGCAGACACTTAAAGGCTAAAATCGCAGCAGCCATTAATGATCTTCTGGCCCCGATCTTCCGAATTCGCTCATGTGCCTTTGATCTCTACCGAAACTAAGACAGATTTACGCTAATGATCACTCTGGCTCCAGGGCCCTATGCTCTCGATTTCAATTCGATTTTCAATTAGCAGCTGTGAGCTCATAGTTATAATACTATATAATACTAGCTAGTGCCTATTTTTGGGATATATAATCAATAGATTGTGCCAAGAGCTAATCAATAAAATTTAGTTAAGTAACCTGAAAGCATCTTTCGAAATATAACTCAGTATTTCATGGCTAAAAGTGGGTTTTCTTTGTGCGCAATATTTAAATACCTGTACTCTCTAAGAAAATTGATATATCAGCTTAAGTTTAAACTATTAAGCTGGTAAATTATAGAGAAACATTTAGGCTAACTAAAAAACTGTAGTATTTTTTTAAAGAAAGAATTTTTGTAAAGAAAACCTGAAAGCATCTTTCGAAATATAACTCAGTATTTCATAGCTAACATTCGTTTTTCTTTGTGCAAATAATTAAATACCTGTACTCTCTAGGAAAATATATATATCAGCTTAAGTTTAAACTATTACGCTGGTAAATTATTGACAAACATTTAGTCTAACTAAAGAACTGTAGTATTTTTGTTATGATATTTTTTATATATTTTTTTCTATGACTTTGTGAATCAACTTGGAGCAAACCACTTGGCTTTGTCCTTGCATGTTTTTTAGCGAATTGCATGACACTCTTTAATAGAGTCAGCAATGCCGAGTAGGCGCAATGTGATTGAGGCAATATGATTGAGGCACCAGGCCCGCCCCAGTCCCCCCCGGAGGCCTGGCAAAGTGCAGACGCCACGCATTTGCGTGTGATCCCATAAAAAAAATGTTTTCCAAACCGCAGAAACGAGCCGAGGTCTCGGTTTCGGTCTCAGTTTGTATCTGCATATTGATGGGGCTGCAAGGAGAGAGAGGGACTGAGAGCGGGGACCGAGAAACGTTTATTAAAATTAATACCACATCAATCATTTAACAAACGCGCCTGTCGGCCAAGTTCAAAGCGTCGGCCAGCGACTAGACCAAGACTACAAGCCATCGCACATCTCGCATCTAGACGAAACTCCGGGGCCCTGCTTAAGAAAGTTACACATGCGCATTGGTTTTAATTAAAAGCGTTTAAGGCATCACAGAAAAAATCATATATATATGGAAAAAAGAACAGCAGCAGCAGCGGCAGCGGCAGCAGGAAAGATGATAAATTACCGAGACAAACTGAAATTAACATTTGTGCCTGGAAACAAAAAGCCGGGGCCACAACACAAACACAGAGAGAGTGAGAGGAGAGAGGGAGAAGCGGCCAGCTAGCAAGATCTGGCCAACACAGATCACAGAAAAGCTCAGGGATTATTGAAAGCCGCTGTTAAATTATTGAAAATCATGCAACGATCCGCGCCGTTTTTCCCATGAACAGCGCCCCGTTTCAGCAGCCTCATTTGTTCAGAGTGCGCAGCTCGTCGGCATAATCAGCATAACAAAAGGAATTAAGCAATAAAATATTAATGAAAATACACTCGCGCACAAAGCGGGAAGATCGCCGCGTCATTGACTAATTTGTTTGTGGTTCTCCCGGCTGCTCCGGCTTCTCCGGCTTCTCCGGCTGCTCCGACTGCTCCGGCTTCTTTCTCCGCGCCCATCACCAGGCGCCAGAGATCTGGCCGGCGGGGAGTGGCCAGCGGTAGCCGTGACAGGCGCCCCATAGATGCTACACCAGGAGAAATGATTACCACGTCTAGAAAACACATTCCATGAGGGTTTTTATAAGTACTTTGCATAGTATAGTGCCAAAGATGGTACACCAGGAGAAGAGCTTACCACGTCTAGAAAACACATTCTATGAGGCTTTCTATTAGTACTTTGTGTAGTTTGTAAGAAGAATTCTATATTAAATCATATTTTTTATACTACTTATTTTAAAGCCTTTTTTGCATTGTCTAGAAATAGAAAAGATTTTAAATTTGAGTTTCTTGGTGAGCTACTAAGAGTAGGTACTTCTTATTAGTGAAAAATATCTCTTAAAACATTTCTGAGGTTTCAGGAATTTAATACCTAATTACTCAATGATCACTCTAGACTTATCTTAAATCATATTTTTGGCTCAGGAATTTTTTGGTAGCTTATACTAGTATTTTTAAAGCCTTTTTTGCACTGTTTAGAGATATGAAAAACTTAAAATTTGAGTTTATTGGCGAGCTACTGAGAGTAGAGACTTTTTACTAGTGAAAATATCTCTTAAAACATTTCTGAGGTTTCAGGAATTTAATACCTAATTACTCAATGATCACTCTAGACTTATCTTAAATCATATTTTTGGCTCTGGAATTTAATTGTTAGCTTATACTAGTATTTTTAAAGCCTTTTTTGCACTGTTTAGAGATATAAAAACCTTAAAATTTGAGTTTCTTGGCAAGCTACTGAGAGTAGAGACTATTTATTACTGGAAAATATCTCTTAAAACTTTTCTGAGGTTTCAGGAATTTAATACCTAATTACTCAATGAATTTAAAAGGGACCAGGACTAATTTTTTTGTAGTGTTCGCACCTCTTTCTGCTGCTCGACATATTTACTTAATATGATTTGGCTTAATGAATGCGCCTCGGCCTTTGTGTCTACCCTGTGGCCATTCTTTCCCCTCGTTTTTTCCCTTTTCTAGCCTAGGCATTTTTCACCTTTGACAAAGGCTGAGCCCGACGCAATTAACTTGCGTCATTTGGAAAATTAGTTGGCATGATGCTGCAAAAAACGCAGTGAGAAGAGAGCAAGGGAGAAAGGAACCAGGAGACAGAGAGAGAGAGAGAGAGGGAGAGCGGCACAAGGTCGCTGGTGTTCAAAAGCGCCGCTTGAAAAGCATTTTTCAATTTGGTTTTTCCTTTTTTTCTCCTTTTTTTTTCAATTACAAAGACCACGCACCAAAAATTCGTGGCTTTCTGGCTCTCTGACTTGCAGTTTCCATCGCTGGGCGAGGAAAAACCTGGTTTTTAGGGGCAATCTGTCAGCTCGTCACTGGGTGAGAACACGCTGCGTATACGCAACGCTCGCAGCCACATCAATTTGCATAGCAAAATGGGAAAACTGGTAAGGACCCTGACCAGAATTCGATCAACGCAAAAGCGACAAATAACTCAATATAACCAATATATGGCAGGTGATTTATATCAATAGGATCGTGAGTTTATGGCGTTTGAGTGAGGAGTCAGGTGTATATATATTGCTAATAAATTTAATTGCGCCTTAAATTATCTTTCAAAATAGCAGAAATGCCTGAAAATTATGATATCATATTTATTCTTTAAAAAAATGTTTTAAAATCCCCTTAACCTATCTAAAATTAAGAAAATAAACTATCTAAAATTACTGGAAATGTCTTAAAACTATGAACTCATATTTGTCCTTTAAAAACCCTCCAAAACTATCTAAAAATAATCCTAAAATCTGTTCAATATAACCAATATATGGCAGGTGATTTATATCAATAGGATCTTGAGTTTATGGCGTTTGAGTGAGGAGTCAGGTGTATATATATTGCTAATAAATTTAATTGCGCCTTAAATTATCTTTCAAAAAAGCAAAAATGCCTGGAAATTATGATATCATATTTATACTTTAAGAAATGTTTTAAAATCCTAGAAAACTATATAAAAATAATAAAATAAACTATATAAAATTTCTAGAAATGCCATAAAACTATGAACTCATATTTGTCCTTTAAAAATCCCCCCCTAAAATATTTTTATAGACCCTAAATACCTTAAAGCCAAAGGTTTTAGTAAAAACAAACTACCTTTCCTACTTCTGGGAACTATAAACTATATAATGCATATTTCTATAGCTTGGGGATCACAGTGCATATCGGGGGAATACTTTGAGCTCCGATGTTAAATGCTTTTTAAAATATAACCCTCTCGTGGGGTAAGGCTGCCACGCCCCTAGGGTTCAGCCTGGATAATTGAGATTACAACACGTGTTAACTGCCATTCAAGTACCGCTCTCCCCACTCTCCCCGCTCTGGCCGTGTAACAATGTAATAAACAATTTAAATACCAAATACAATTTATGCAAATTCAGCGCTCTCTCGCAATGAGAATGTTTAAAAAAATGCTAAAACTAATTGAATATATTATATATATAAATATAACTTTTCCCCCCTTTCTCCGGCACTCGTTTCTAATGAATATGAATGTGAATATGAGTTTGAGTGCGCCGGGGCCGAGAGATTGACTGACTGACTGACTGACTGGAGTGGACTGACTGACAGAATGACTGACTACCGGCCAAGTGCATATTAGACGCTTGGCCAATTACCAGCAATAGCCACACCAACAGCCATCACTCAGTGCACAGAGAGAAAAGTGATAAAAGAGGATTAAATTAAACTTTTAATATAATAAATTAAGTTTATAGAATAATGAAGAAAGAGGTATCTTTGCGAGGATCAAGTGCTAGATTTATTTTTATTAAATAAAACCTACTAAGCCTTGAGTTTCTAAGAAGTTTTTTTCCTAACAAATATTGTTTATATTTTAATTATTCTTTTTACTTTATTTTATTACTTCTATTTTATTTTATTTGATTTATTTTCTTTCTCTGTCACTGACTGGTCTAAATGCGGCTCTAATGAGTCCAGAGAACTGAAAGCCAGAAAGCTTTACTTTACACTTTACCCCTTTGAACATTCCCCGCCATGTGGGCCACCTTTTACCTGTGCCTCTCTCCCCTCTGCTCTATTATTTACCAACTAATTTGAACTGACATCGAATACGCGGCAGGTGACAACCGCTGACAATTGGTAGGAACCTCCTGATGGAGGGCCCCGGCAACGGACCGGGCTTATACGCCCCCGACGACAACCCTCGGTTATTTCCACATTTATCATGTAATAGTTTAACTCCGATCGGGGCTTGGGCTTGGCAATTAAATGGAGTGCGGAGACTATTTGTACCGAAAGTACAAAAAGGTAGTAGTAATTAAATGGAATGCACTTGGGAATGTTACTACACTATTTATAACAATTAAATATAGGGACAGTGGAGGTAATTAATAATAAAAGAATTATGTATGGTTCTGCGTTGTGTTAAGTAGAAAATTGTTAAATAGACATCCTTTTGAATAAGGTTTATTATCCTGCATCTTTTGAGGGTAACCCTTTTCCTGGTGGCCATTTTGGGTTAATCAAAGCCCGCCGAGACAGGGAAAAACCAGAAAGCCAGGGGGTTAACCCAACGTTTGGCTTTCAATGAGCAATTTTCATCTGCTTTTCGCGAGGGGGGGCCAAGTGCAAAAGCGACGATTGCACAAAAGCCGCAAAACAATAACTTGTTATAAATTTTGTTGACACGAAGTCAAAGCGTTTGAGCAGCGTTGAGCGTTGATTTGAATGCAAGTTCATGAGTTAATCAATTTTAATGCCCGGCACGGCATCGCCATCGCCATCGATCGATGCCAAGATACTTGGTTACTTGGATGCTTGGATACTTGGCTGCTTGGATACTTGGCTGCTTGGATACTTGGCTGCTTGGATACTTGGATACTTGAATACCTGAATGCCCCGCCGATCGCCGTGTTTTCCCCTCCTTAAGCAATCAATCGATCCAGCCAGCCTCGCCTCGCCTCGAACACAGCATCGAATTGTTTGATCGTGTTGTAAATTTCTGCTCATACTCGACTCGAGTCAAGTATTTCCAACTTGGTGACGGCAATGGCTGGGCCAGCACCAGGCTGGCCTTATACGGACCACGGACCACGGACTCTGTCTCGGTCTCGGTCTCCGACTCCAACTCCAACTCCGACTACGACTACGACTTCGAGTCGATCCGGCCAAGACATTATTTATTTATATGTATTTTTTATAAAGCCTTGTATAACTTGATAAAAACAACAGCAACCAGCGACGGAGCTTCGGAGCTTCGGAGCGAGCACAAGATTGGGTTACGTTTAAAAGTTTTGTGCGCTTGCAGAATGAAATGATTTATGGTCTGAATTACAGATAATTGTGATAATCATACCGAAAAGGTTCGGGCGCAGTTCGCATTCGCAGATATTTTGAGAGCGAGAAGTGGCTCTGGTTTGCTTTTTTCTCCCTTTTTTTTTTCTCTTTTTTTTTGGCTCTGGAATCGATATAGAAATCGGTGGCCGAAAAAGGGTTAAGGGCGGTGCAGGGTAGAGGCAGCAAAAAGGCGGCCGCCATATATGTTTCGAGGGATGCGTGTCTCTAAAATGCATAAAGAATTTTCATTTTATTTTATTTATCAGGCGGAGAAGACATCGAGGGATTTATGAAACTACGATTTATATTTGTGTGTCTTGAAATATGTGAGAAAAATATATATACATAAATATTCCAAATTTGAGTACTTATATTTCGGATATTTCTCACATATTTCAAGAGATACATATATAAATTATTTAGGCAATAGAGATCTTTGCAGATAAATTATAAATTTATAAAGAAATCTGCTGAACATGTAATAATAATAATAATATCTTGTAAAATAGAATATTATTTTATATATTATATATTATATTATTATATTATAATATTTTATATAATATAAATACGTAGCTGCAATAACCTTGGCAAAGTATATTCTTAAAGAAGTTCTTTTATCTGACATTTATGGTGATCTTTAATTCTAGCTTTTTTTATACTAAATATTATAAATTTCTTCAAGATATATCTTTATAGTTTTACGTATCGCCTATATCTATCTAGATATCCTAAACTTCTTCAAGATATATCTTTATAGTTTTACGTAACTATATAAAATATTCTAAATTTCTTCAAGATATATCTTTATAGTTTTACGTAACTCCTATATCTATCTAGATCTCCTAAATTTCTTCAAGATATATCTTTATAGTTTTACGCAACTCCTATATCTTCTAGATCTCCCACTGTTAACCATATTAATCCTGTTCTTCAGTTACTCCAGGGATCATCTTGACTTGTTCACCTCACACGAGGCCTGAATAGCTCTTAGCCTAAATTCCCCTAAGGCTGTGCATTTTCAGCATAACAAACATTTTTGCTAATTTTTCAACAAAAAAAGAAGAGTAGAAAAGAAAAGAAACGAAAAGCAAAGAAAGAGGGAAAAAGAAAGGAGGACAAAGAAAGGAAACTAAAGCGGAGATAATTCCGGCACACACACGAAATTATAGAGAAAGAAGGGCGCAGATTTGTCAGGAGATTTTCGGCTCAAGAGCAACTTAACAAGGCACAACAGCCGACTTTAACATGAACAACGGCTATACAATGTGTGGCTGATGATGACGATGATGACGGGTCGCATATACATATATATATATAGATACATATATGTATCCCTGAGATGCAGTTTGTTTTCGTTACGGCTATTTAGTGCTTTGGCCCGCTCAAGCGCCTCGCCTCGCCTCAGTTTTTGAGTTTTTCAGTTTTTGAGTCTGTCAGTTTTGTCAGTATCTTTGGTTTATTTGCTTAGGCGGCTTAGGACCGAAATTCCACGGGGACTTATCCTCGCTCTATCCATCCTAAGGATGGTGTGTTTGCTGTGCATTTCACAACTTTTTATGTGGTCATATTTCTTGCAAGTGCTGAAGTGTGCCCAACTGACATCCATCTTTGGGAACACTCTTTGGGAACTCTTTGGGATCTCTGCCTTTTTGGGGGCCCCCATCGCGAATGACAGGAAACGAGCGCCGAGCCGTAAAAACGCTGCAACTCTCGGTGTCCCTCGGTGTCTTTAATTGCCGTTAGTTTTTACACTCGCCAGCAAATATCTCAGCGAGTGTCAAAAGCGAACGTTTGCTGGGTCAGCTGATTTCCCGCTTTCGCCTGATTTATGCGATAGGTTACTTGATTTACGAGGCAGGGTAGGCTCCGGGCCGTTGTGGTTGAGGGTTTGGCTCTTCTTTCAGTTGCAATTGAATTTAATCAGGCTAGGAGCCAGTGGTTTCCCTGCCATGGCTATTTACTCGCTACTCTGTCCGTTTGTCCGTTAAGCAGAGTTTATGCTTATAAGTCACTCGGTTTTCAAGCTATCGAGATGAAACTTTATTTTTAGGTATTCCATAATACTTTGTTTATATATCTTTATTAGTTTCAAACAGATTCAAGCTCACTTAAGCATAAACCCCTCTTGATTATGTATATCCCCTGACATTCCAGGGTATGGAAGATCACATCCCTTTCCAAGTCTTTTGGACACTTTTCACTACGTCTGTCACCACCCGCTCTCGTTGGCATCTCAAAAGGAAATCCCTGCCGCACTGCCAGCTGTAAATATTGTGTTAAACATTAAATGAAGTCGTTAAAATCGTTTAATGATGCTCTCGTTAGTCACTCGCGTTGACAAGTGAGTCTACCCCGGGACTTCCTCCTCCTGCCCCCACCGCGGCACAGCTACTTGGCACTCTGGCGCGTCGAAGTCAGCGTGGCATGACCACGGGGGAACCCCGCCCCCGACTGTCGGCTGTTGTCAAAAGGAATTGAAAGGATGTTTGATGGCATGCTAAATTGACAAATGCATGCAAAACACTTTTCGGCTGCCGCATTTGCGAATTCCGCCTCATTATTCATAGCTAGTAAAAGTCTCTGCCGCGCCTCGATGTTGCTGATGCACATTGCAAGTTGCAAGTTGCTGCTGTTGCTGCTGTTGCGTGTAAGTTGCCATGCAATTGCCACTGCATTGCCCATGCCACTTCCATCTTGAGGTTCTGCGGCAATTAGCCCTTGTCTATATCTGAAAAACTAACAATATCAAGGGTTCCTTGTCCGTTAGAAGGAGTTTGCTTAGTTTTACAGTTTAAACTGTAATTTTTCAGGAATTATTTAAAGTAGTATCTCTCCTGAAAAGTTTTGTAGTTTTCCTGGAGAGCTTGTAACCTTTAATAATTTTTAGAGTGTTTTAAATGTTCAGGTTTCCGCATATATAAAATGTATATAAGATTATGACTGTAGAATTTTGTGAATCTATTTTTTTTTAGCACTGCCTTGCCATTGTCTGGCTGCAACAAGTGTTGTTGCTGCTGCAAGTCAAACGTCTGTGGGTCTCTCTAGTCATAAGGTCAAACTGCGGGGCATCAGCTCAGTGCTGCAGCAGCCATCGGCAACTTGCACTGCAGCAACAGCAACAGCAACAACGCAGCAACAACAACGCAGCAGCGGGCAACGGGCAACGGGCAACGGGCAACAGGCAACAGGCAACAGGCAACTGGCAACGGGCAACAGGCAACAGGCAACAGGCAACAGGCAACAGGCAACTGGCAAACGGGCAACATTATGATGGCCAAGCGCTGGGAGCGCTTCGTGCTTAAAAGCGCGCGACACACATACATTGGCCAGGTCGAAACATTGTTGCTGTTGTGCTTGGCCGCTGCCGCCAGCAACATGAGTTGCTGTTGCAAGTTACTGTTGCTGCTGCCTGCTTAAGATGTATCTGCTGTGATTACCACCAAGCGAGCGTGTACTTAAGCATTTTATATGCTTTTTTATGCCATCTTGTCCTTGTGCAACATCGCCTGGCAAGTTGCAAGTTGCAAGTTGCTGACTCGCGGAGTCTGGAGGAGGCCGAAATTGGGTTTATAACTCTGCGGCAAGGCGCGCGTTGAAATGGCGTTGATGATGTTCATGTTTCATGTTTGTGGCTTGATGAAGCGCAACGATTATCCGCAGCAGCAACAGCAACAACTGCAACACGGGCTGTAAAAATATGCCACAAATTGATTGATTTGCCACGGCACGAAGCTGAGCCAAAGACGTACCCGTACCCGTACCCGTACGCTGCAAACTCGTTTCAGTTTCAATTTCATTTTTAAAGGCATTTTCCCCCCACAGCCACAGTCTTCCTGGCCAACACACACACCAACACACACACAAAGTGGGCGTTCTTGTTGCTGGCGTGCCAAAAACTATCTGAAATTTTTGCCTCGCTTTATATAAATTTGGTTTTGGTTTTTTTTCTCGTTATTTTAACATGGCGACAAAATATGCAAAGCCCCCAAATGCAATTGAAACGCAACGAAAATTGTGCAACGCCTACTGCAGCTCAAGTATTTTTATTTTCCGCGGCACTTTCGGGGGGGGCTTTGATTTTATTTTTACTGCGGAACTGCCACACAACAATTTCCCAATTGAAATGTGTACGCGAAAATTGTTGCCGCGTTGCAGTTGCAGTTGCAGTTGCCCGTTTGACAAATAAGTTGCATGCAAATAGCTGCCGCAGCCAAAGGCAAAAGCACTGCAAAAGCAAAAGCAATTGCCACTGCAGCAGCAATTTGTATGCAATGAATTAAATTCCAGTGCACAGTGCACACAGTTTTCCTCAATGGCAAGCTCTGGCAGCGGGGTTTTCCATTGATGAAAATCACCAGGCTCACCTTTGACCATCTGGGTTGTTTGTCAAGCGGCCTGACAGCAGCAGCAACCAGCAACCAGCAACCAGCAACGAGCTGGAGACGGAGCAACTGGCAACTGGCAACATGCAACAGGAGCAGAGCCAACACTGGTTGGGAATGGCCTGAAAAAAATAAGAAAATTAGCCACACGAACATGCAGAATCCCAGAGATGGAAAGCAAGTATTTCGGAGCACGCTCCACAGGCCTGGGATGGCCCAGCCTTGGCTCATAAATTCAATGTCAACCTGGCAACTGCAGTGGATTTACATCGTTTGAAATGAGTATCTCCAAATTGGCTAGAAATATAATAAGTCTGGGGTTTTTATATCCTAAAATACCTAAATCAAAGCTAGGTTCTTCAGGGTTTAATTGCAAAATTTTTTAACATTATTTGCCAGCTTTATTTAATTTATAAAATAAGTTGAACAAAAGATAAACCTTTTTTAAAAGGAAATAGGTTTCTTTATCTTTGCAAATTTCTAGGAGTACTTAAGAATTCTAGATTATAGTAAATCCCATATATTTTCCTTATAAAAAAACTGTTTCTGAACTTCACTTACCTTCTATTAAGACTTGATAAAATTATTTAAATATTTTGGAATATAAATAAGTCTCTGAGAATTTTATATTTCAGCAGGAAACACCTTTCCTTCTTTTTTGTAAATACTTAACTCCATCTAACTCCTTGACTTGTACTAAGATATACATCTAGTTATTTTCTGAACTTCACTTACCTTCTATTAAGACTTGATAAAATTATTTAAATAATTTGGAATATAAATAAGACTTTGAGATTTTTATATTTCAGCAAGACACACCTTTCCTTCTTTTTTGCAAATACTTAACTCAATCTAGAGTGTGACTTATACTAAGATATACATCTAGTTATTTTCTGAACTTCACTTACCTTCTATTAAGACTTGATAAAATTATTTAAAGAATTTGGAATATAAATAAGTCTCTGAGAATTTTTTATTTTTAGCAGGAAACACCTTTCCTTATTTTTAGTAAATACTTAAATCCATCTAGAGTGTGACTTGTACATCTAGTTTCTTAAGTATTATGCCAGGTTCTTGCAGCACCCCAGACCACTGTCTCTAGTACAGTGGGCCAGTGCTGCTGTTGACTTGACAAATTTGTTTCTGGAGGCAGACGCTTGTCCAACAAATGCAATTAGTTAAACGAATTTTGAGACGAGTTTCGGTTACGCTCGGCCATCGGGAAAACGTTTATCGGCATCAAATTGAAAACTCAAAATCTGTGGAGTTTCCCACATTCGTCAGCTGCCGTGGCGACTGTCGGGGGGAAAGCGGGTTAAGCTGGGAAAAAGGCCCTCGGGGGCCAGCAGAGTCAAACGCCAGACTCCGTCTGGGCCTGAAAATTGTGGGTAATTTTCGGGGTTACCTTCGCCCGGTTACATTAGCGTGTGTGCAGGTTGTAATTTTCTACTTTGCGCCTGGAAAACGAGACGAGAGGGGGAGATTCAAGAGGAGAAAGTCGGAGCCAGGGAAAGACCTAGGGAAAAGCCAGGGAAAACCTTTCAGGAGCCAGCCGATCGTTATGGCCAGATCGCTGTAACTTGTTAACTGCTCATAAAAGTCCGAATAGGCCACCGAAAGCGAGTGATACAACTTCCTAATGGTATAATGAGCACTACGATCCGATATAATCCGTGCCGCTGCCCTGGTGTTGTTGCGTTTTGTTAATTAGCCATTTAATGCCCAATAAAACGAGGCTGGCCACGGCAACAACAATGGCAATGCCATTAGCCAGAATCCGAATCCGAATCGGAATCGGAGCCACAAACACGATTTTTGATTTATTGAGTCATTAAATAATAATCATAATTTTCTTGTTTAGCGGCTTTAAACAGCCGCAGCGACTATAAAAAGCCATAAACACTACTGCCGGCTACATTTTATGGCAAAAAAAATATGAAAAAACCCGGGGAGAAGATCAAAATAAATGCCAAATATTTGTAAATATTATTTAAATAACTCTGAAGCGATTTGATTGATTACGAGCTTGGCTTCTCAGCGAAAACATCTCCAATTCTTCAACCATTTCTGTTTAATCAGCGGAATCTGGTTAGAACATATATATATATATATATATATATATAGAAAGAAAAAGCCAACCTTAACACCTTCTACCCCCTGGCAGTGAGTCTGTCTACTTTACACCCGATGATGCCTGCAGTCAAGTCAATTTATCAAAAGAATGTTTCCAGCGCTGGTTACATCTTCAGCTCGGATTATGAAATTAAAATTTATAAAGACACTAATCGATAGACTAGCCGGCTGGGTCGTCATTAATCAAAGTCAGCCCAGAGCCAACTTCGCCTCTCTTTTTTCGGCTTAGACAGTGTCAACCAAACACAAATACAAAAAATACAGAAAAAATACAGAAAAAACTGCCGGCGAATAAAGAAATCAATAAGTCAAATTGCCAGCCAGCTTCGACGATGTTCGGACATGGGCATTTTCATTATTTATTATTAAACGAATTGGTGCAACCTTAACTGCCAAAGCAATTGGCTACCGGTCTTCTGTCTCCTGTCTCCAGTCTCCTGTCTCCAGTCTCCAGTCTACAGTCTCCTGACTCCAGTCTACAGTCCTCTGTCCTCCGTGAGCTCCCTGCTTTTTTACCAGCTGCCATCTTCGACTGGAACTCCACATTCGCAATGCCGAGTGCCATTCGAAATGAATATGCAAAAGAGCTGGCCACTGCGGGAATAAATAAATAAGAGAAGAAAAATAAAACCGGAGGGGTACGAGCAAAACCGGCAGCATTTTGGAGCTGCGGACCAGACAGCTGGACAAGCCCTCTTCACAGCGGGACAGCGCGGCGGCGGCGGATGCCGAGATATTGGCCAGAAGGAGGCGGTGGAGGAGGAGGAGCAGGAGGAGGGTCAGGAGGAGGGTCAGACCCAACCAGGCCCCA
>VNKC01003480.1:0-11453 GCA_008042775.1 Drosophila pectinifera
ATATTAACAACAATTATGATAATATTAATTCTAATAATAATAATAATAATAATAATAATAATAATAATAATTATTATTATTATTAATGATAAGAATAATAATAATAATAATAATATCAATAATACTAATACTAATAATAATAATAATATAACAAATTTTCTCTTTTTAATTCGAATTTATAATTATGTCCATTAATTTAACCCAACAAAATGTATTTTTTTCTGGTCAAAATAATAAAAAGAAAGAAATCTTTATGAAGATCAAATTCGTCACCTGTTACTTAATCTTTGCCCAATTTTTTTTTTCCTGTGTAGCAAGCACTGCCCTGAACTTGGTCTCCCATTCACAGGCCATTCCCCAACGTATTTGTATGCAGGGCTCGATCCCATCAATGGGAACTCCACGGCAAAAGCCGGCAACAAAGTTGTCCAAAGCCGCGGGACACTGAGAGAAATAGGTCTAGACTTGACTGTCAGATTAAAAAAATGAAGATAGAAAGGAGCAAAAACTCTGCGCCCAACTATAAAATATAATTTAATGTTATTATTGTTACATAAATTTAATGTTAGACTTTTAGCTGGTTTTCTTTGCAAAATAATGATTATTTAAATCCCACTAAGGGATCAGTGATCACTGATCTACAGGAAGCTATATAAGCGATATTCTCAGTGCAGCAACAATGCAAATTAACAATTAACGCAGGATATTTGGTGCAACCGCAGCCGGCGGAGCCGCGAAGGAGCCACGAAATAGAGATTGCCAATTTGGCGGCCTCTCGCCTTGGCTTTAACCCATTCAGGCCCGCTGCGAGCGAGCTAGAGAGAGAGCGAGATAGCGAGCATGAGCGAGCGGGAGAGGGAGAGTGCAAACATAAATCAAAGCGTCGGCGTTGAGAGTCCGCAAACCGGTTTCTCCCATGGGAGACCAAGCTCTATGCCCCGAGAGGGGAAGGGAGGGAGGGCTACCACCTCGCGGGGTCTTGACATGGGACTTAGTCCGTATTACCCATCGGCTGGAATCTGTCGCGGCCAGTTGCGCGTGCCAGGTTGAGTCACTTGGATAATTCTGTCCGGGGGATTTTCGACACTTGGAGGTGTGGGAAAAGGCAAATACAGCGGGCGGCGGCAAGAAGAGCATTGGATTCCAGGGTATCGCGGCTAGAAATGCCCAGAGATCTGGAATTGAACTCGGTTTCCTCTTAATAATGAAAGAGCTGGTAATATAACTGGTAATAGGCTTATATTACGTATGAATAATTACTGGGAAATGAGACCAATTAAGCTAATAGTTATTGGTTATAAAGAATACATAATATTCCGGGGCTATTAGGTAATTAAGTAGGTATTTTAAGGCCACAACAATGGTTTAAATATAAAAAGACAACAGTGCGTATGAATAATAAATTAATAAATAATAAATTAATAATAAATAAATAATAAAACTAGTAACAAACCATATATATTATATTTATATTATAATTATAATCATTTCAAGGCCACAACAAAGGTTTAAATTTATATAAAGACAACAGTGCGTATGAATAATAAATTAATAAATAATTTTTTGAACAAATATTTAGCAAAGAAAACTAGTAACAAAAAATATTTATTATATTTATATTATATTTATATTATAATTATAAGCATTTCAAGGCCACAAAATGGTTTAAATATATAAAGTCAACAGTGCGTATGAATAATATATTAATAAATCATTTTCTAAACAAATATTTCCTAAAGAAAACTAGTAACAAAAAATATTTATTATCTTTATATTATAATTAAATTATAATTATGAGCATTTCAAGGCCACAACAAAGGTTTAAATATAAAAAGTCAACAGTGCGTATGAATAATAAAATATCCCACCTTTAAATGAATATTACGTATACTTCTTTGGTCAATTTATTATTGAGAAAACTAAGGGATACATTATAAGCAATTTCGATTTTATTTATATATTATTTATTTCGATACTTACAGTATAATTAAAATGGATCCAAAGAAAACATAAATCCAGCTAAGAGGATTCAAATATTAAATCATTTTCTGAACAAATATTTCCCAAAGAAAACTAGTAACAAACAATATTTAATATATGTATTATATAATATATAATATATAATATATACAAACCATATTTAATATATATATATGCATTATTTATTTATATAGACATAAACCCACCAAAGCTGGTATGCCTGGAGATAATCGTAACAATCGCAAATAAGTTGTGCAACTCTCCGGGCCACAATTAAACACCAATAGGTGCTTTTTTCACAGCTTTCGAGGCATCTTTGACCCGGGGACTACACCTTGCTCGCTGGCCTGGTTTCTACCCTCGGCCCATTCGCAGAAGCGTGCGAGTTCCCCGGAATCCAGCCCGGCTAAGTAAGTGTTCTATTAATACACCGCCCCCGGGAGCTAGAGGGGACAGGTGCGTCGCGGGGTGAGAGGTGAGAGTGCGGCTGAGGGATTGCCAGATTGGCTCTTGGCTCGAGGGGGGGCATTTTTCAAATTGAAAAGTGAGCCGAAAAACCGCAAGGTGCTTAACTACCTCTATTTATTGGCTCACATAATAGATGCAAAAGGGACCTCCGATCTGTCCTGACACGGACTTTATTTGTGCACTGGAAAAAACAAGGAAATAAATAAAAATGCACACAAAACCGAAGCAACTTGCCACGAATTGTTAACAAATTAATGAAAACATCGAAGGAGCTGTCTTTTCCCCGCAGTGTAGTTCCTTCACTTGACCTGCAGCACCTGGCTTTGTGGCCATCCCCTCCTGGCGGCCAGGACCAAGTGTAGCCCCCCATTTGGAAATGCAAAAACGCACCGGATGCACCGGCAGAGGAACATGCACTTGCCGCCGCCCAGCCGCCCAACGGAATGACACTGCCACCTTGTGCTTCCAGCCGCCTTGTGACCCCTTCGGGCCCTTTTCGGACCCCTTCTGAGCCCTGTGTGGGCTGGACACTGTCGGGCAGACAACGAAACCTACAATTTGATTATCGCAATGAGAATTGCAGCACTTGGCAACGACAACGGTTCACTTGGGACCCTCTCAACGGTCAGGACAGGGACTGGGACAGGGATCGGGGGACTGCCACAAGGAGCAGGCAGGCAGGCAGGCCGGCACCCTTCCGAGTCGCGTTCGCATTTTGTCAACATGTGTAGCTGTCTGTTTTAATGGTCAATTTCTCACTCTAAATGGCTGCCGGTGCCAAAAGCCAAAAGCCAAAAGCCAAAGGAGATGCCCCCCCGGCCAGGAGGCTGAGGAGGATGAGAGGGTCAAGTGGTGCCCCGGGCTACGCAAAAATCCAAGCAGAGAGGGGACACCAAAATACTCTATTAGGTGACAAGATCTCTGCTAGGTAAAGGTGTTATATAATATATAGATATATATATAGATATTATATATATTTATTATATATATAATATATTTATTATATATATAAAGCTATTTATATTGGATGTGTATTTTATTAAAGAAAATTTACAATTACTTTCCCTTAAAAGCTCCTAAAGTTATTTGTTGTTCCTCTTTAACATTTTGAATATTATTATTATATTTATATAAATATCTAACGAATTGGATGTGTATCTTATTAAACAAAAAATACAATTACTTTCCCTTAAAAGCTCTTAAAGTAATTGCCTGGGATTTGTCTTTAACAATTTGAATATTATTATATATATTTGTTGATATTTCGCACTTCAAATCGTTGTATCACAGTCTGTCTTCTTGTAATAAATAAATAAATAAATTAAAAATACATAATAGATCCATTGGTTAATGTTCTTGCTAATTCCAAGACCAATCCTAGTTGTATATTTACTGTAAAAAAACAATCTCTTTACCATATCCTTGATAATCGAAAGTAAATATATAATATACATAGTTATAAGTTATATATAAGTTAATATATAATATATATAGTTATAGTTAATATATAATATATATAGCTTATATTATATATTAACTATAACTATATATATTATATATTAACTTATATATAACTTATAACTATATATATTATATATTAACTTTCCATATATCCCAAGTGCATTTCATAGTCGCTGCTCCTGGTACCAATCCCTCCAGCTTGGCAATTTTTTCTTGGACCCCCTTTTACAGTCCGGAAGATGCGAACGGAACGCATTTTGCGGCCGGCACACTGGTTCCTCCGGCTGGAAGTCTGCCCCTCTGCAACTCCAACTCCATCTCTGACTCCAACTCCATCTCCATCTCCAATGGCATGGATCTGGTGACTTGTGCCGTTGGCCGGAAGTGTAGCCAGAGCAGGCATAGTTACATTGTCCAGCTATAGAGGAGCATGGAGGAGGAGCATAACCGAGCGAGGTAGGCTCCTGAATCTCCATAAACTCCGGCGTTCCCTGCTCCTTTTGGGCCTTCTTCTAATGGGAGCAAATCATTTACAGATGTCGCAACGTTTTGCATAAAAATTTGCTGTCACAGACAGCAGAGGAGCGGAGGAGACCGCTGGCCAGTCAGCCAGTTAGCCAGTTAGCCACGTTAGAACCACTCTGGTCCTCTGGGCCACCGGCCACCCGGCTGCCCACCATTACGGCTGGCCTTAAACGCTTTTCCAAGCAGGAAATGCATTTTCATTTAGCAGCGGAAGTAGCTGCAAATGAGCTTTTAGTTTTTGCGCACCTTCGCTCCTGGCGGCGCTCTTTCTGCAGTCCGCATTTCCGGTTGGCCGTTCGCCCCGATCCTGGACAGGACCCTAGTCCCTGGACCCTGGTTCCTGGTCTCCGGCTTCTTCCCATCCACCTGTTGATGCACCTACTCAAGCATTAGCATTAGCGGCGGCGACCAGTCAATGGTCCATCGATTTGGAGCCGGCTCTGGGAATGGGCGCCTCCGCCTCTGCCTCTCTCCTGGCGGAAATATGCGTCTGCCACACGTCCGCTAAGCGCTTGTGTGCGTGTGTGTGTGTGTGCTACACTCTCAGAAATCTCTAGTGTTAATGAGAATTTGATTGGTACTTTTATATCTATTTTTAAGCTGCAAAATATAGTTAAAACAGAAAAGATACTTTATCTTTACAATTTAATAGAATAAAATATAGTAATATTTACAATGAATGTCTTTAACAACTACCTATTAACAGCAAAACACTTGCTTTCACTCATGGGAAATTTTAAGGAATTATTTTGTGCTACTAACACTTTTTTTAGCAGTGCAATCCTGGCGCGTTAATGGCATGGAGTCCTGGTTTATTGTGCGTGGGTGAAATTTGTTTTTAATCGTATTAGCGGACACTTGAAATTAGTTCGCTCTGCAGTGGCATCAACTGGCAGCCAGAAAATCCCAAATTTACTCACTACGAGGTTGCAGCATTATGTGGAAGGTTCAGCTCTCAAGACAGCTCTGAATAATCAACAGAAATATAAATAAAATAATACTAATGTCACTCAAATAGTTGGGGTCTAAAAACAATTAAAAAATGGGTCTTAGAAGATGCTACAAAAATCAATAAATTTGATAATATAATATTCAATAAATTTAATCATTAAAATATTTAATTTCGACTTAATTTACTTTTATAATTCATAATACTAATTCATACTCATTCACTATTCATATTTAAGAATAAAATAATAATAATGTCTTTCAAATAGTTGGGATCTGAAATCCATTAAAAAGCTATCTTAAAAGATGCTGCAAAAAGTGGCAGCAATCAGAAATGGGGAAATTCAATAAATTTAATCATTAAAATATATAATTGTAACTTAATATACTCTTATAATTCAATACTAATTCATAATGCATTCACTATTCATATTCGCAAGTCTAAACATTTCGTTTATTTTTTATAATTAATAATACTAATTCATAATACTAATTCACTATTCATATTCGCAAGTCTAAACAGTTTATTTAACCAGCTATTACTTTTTAATTACTATTTAATTTATTTTGTTTCCTATATATATATATTGGAGCTCGGTGGCTAAGCCACTTCATCAACGCCAACTAATCGACTCCTTTGACCCTGAAGCCCCACCTACGTGTCCTTTGAACTTCGCGTCCTTTACAAACGGCCCTTGCTCGAGTAAATATGTCAAGTGCAGGCGGCCAGGCTCCGAAAAAAAATATTAAAAAAAGGTATATACATATAGAAGTCCGGGGAGTGAGTGGGGAAGGCCACAGGAATGCTTTGGCTCTTTGGTGCCTGCATTTCCGGTTGCACTCAGTGGCAAACGGGGCCCAGTGTAAATTGGTCAACTAAATTATGCAGCACCAGTTGCAGGTTGCAGTGGCAACTGCCGACTGCACCGGCCCCTGTATCACTTTGCAGACCCGGCCCACTCCTTGGCCGGGCAAAATCCCAGGACTCGACACCAGGAGCAACAGCTGAGTGGAATTTGCATTCCATAAAATTTTAAAGCTAAATAAAGTGTCGCCACCTCGGGTCGTGTGGCTGCTGCAATCGATGTGGCGCCTGTCAATGTCGATGCCACATGCTGCAACGAAAATGAAGACATCACAGATGTAAGTACAATGTTTTATACAAAATATAATGTATATAAAATAAATTAAATTATACATTTAGCTTGTCTTTTTTAAATGTCTTTAATGAGAAGTTTCAAACTGTTCTGTTCCTTTACAAATGACTTTAAATCATTTTAAACTTTGAAAGAATATATATCCAACTATTTACGATGAATATTAAATCTTAAATCATTATCAAGAATTCTCTAATATATTTTTTAGGTATTTTAATATAAATGTAATGTGTGAAATATCAATATCTATCTATTCTATCTCAATATTAGCTTTCTGAAAGTATTTCTTCTATTTATCTCTTGCTTATCGTCTATATTTTTTAAATATTATTTATTTGAGGCATTTGTACTACTTATTTAATAATAACAAAGTTAGTAATTACTAAGTCAGTTATTATTAAATAATGCTAATGTATATGTAATACTAATTACAATTATATATATATTATTATGCATATACTACATATAAAGTAAATTCCTTTACCATGGTTCTTATCTTCAAAACCATCTGATAATTACCTTTATAAATAATTTTCGGGGTCAAGTGGCCCAGCCTCCCTTTTGGCCGTCTTTGGCCATATTGATGCCGGCCAGAAACATATGTTCGCGGTCTTTATTTGGTGGTCAACTGGTTCAGTGACTCCTCCTGGAGCCCCCAGACCCCTCTCTCCCCTCTCTCCCCGATGGACCCCCCGCCATCCGGGCTATTTGTCACTTGCAACCGCGACGGCCATTCCTGCCGACCAGTCGCCATATTTATGCTGTTGGCTGTAGTTATTTTGTTCGGTTTGTTTGGCCTTTTTTTGTTTGCCCTTTTAAGTTTATGCAGTTGCAAAATTGCTGACAATTGATAGGCCATGGCAGTGGCAGTGGACCAACCAGGTCCCCGTTCCCTCCGTTCCCCCCGATCCCTGTTCCCCACTGCAGTCTTGACTTGGCCCTCTCGTTCGGTGGCCACAATTTAGCGCGCGGCGACTACCGAAAACTGCAGCAGCAGCATCATCACTGGGCACTGGGAGAAAAGTTATTATAAAATATTAATTAAATTCTTTGAAGTTAGTGTTTTTTATTAACTTAAATGTTCAAAACCTATGGAGTCCAAGAAATGTCTTTAATTGACTTTTGTGTAGGTTTTCCTTTTCCCTTTTTAAAGAAATGATAGTTCTTGATTTTCTAGTAAGCTTGTCTCCTATTACTAAGTGTATATTTATTAATTTTATATATATTTCTATATATTTCGCTCGGTGCCTCGACAAAAGCCATGCAGATTGGCTACCAACTCAGTCCCCCTCTTGATGAATGCACAAAATAATGGGGATGCATAATGCCAAACAGGAAATAAATTATGCTCAGGCGGAGGCAGGCGCAGTAAGTATTTTTACTGCCACTGCGAAATGCAAAATCCAAACAGCAGTCAGACATCAGATTTCAGATTTCAGAAGCAGAAGCAGGTAAGTTAAGGTAAGGTAAGGTAAGGTAAGGTAAGGTAATAACAACAATCATCATGACTATCATTAGCAGCGTCATCATACCGATACTCCCAATCATCATTGTCGATCACAGACCGAGGAACACTATCTAACAAAGTTTTATAGCCATAGTTCTGTAGTTATTATGTTATTATATTATATATTAATATATATGTTATTATATTATATATTAATATATATGTTATTATATTATATATTTATATATATTTTTATATTATATATGTATTATTTTATATTCACTAAAGCTCTATAGTTTTTACGTTTTAAGTTTTAGTTCATTAGTTATTACTCTAGGATATTTTATATTTATTTTGTAAGAAGATCAAGTATTATTTGTGAGAACTTTTTGGGAATTTTAATATTTTGTATTCAGTTTTATGCAAGGATTCTTTAAACTCCAGACATTTCTAAAATTTTCTGGCGCTTTTCATAGTTCCCATATAATAATCTCATATTTTTGAACTAGTAAAGGAAATGCTTATGTATTTTATATATTTTTTTTTATTTGAAGCACTTTCAAGCCACTCCCATTAGTATACTCTCTAAATATAGTATTAGTACAGTTTCTGTTTATTTGTTTAATATTTCTTTTATTAATTTATTTGAATTTTTATATTTTCAGTCCAGTGTGAAACGATCATCATCGCTTTGCCGGCTGTCCATAGGCTAATTTTGTTTGATTTTGATTCTGATCGAATTAGCGTAAAATTGAGCGTTCGTCAACTTTGGGAGCGGGGTCGCGACCAGGTGCTGATCCCTCCTGATTCCACCAAGGAGCAGGGCCTCTGTGAGGCGGCCTCCCGACTCGGAGACTCGGAGACGGAGACGGGGACGGAGACGGGAACGTGGGCTCATTGACAAAGTCGAAGTTCAGATGCAGGCCGCGTGCGGGGCATTAAAGAGGCGTGGAAATCAAGCCCTCGGATGATTTGCATTCGTTGCTGCTGTTCTTGCAGCATGTTGCACGTTGCTGATGCACTGAGAAGAATTAACGTCTCTTGTTAGCTGAATGAAGAATGAAACATGAAACAGGTGAGAAAGGACTCTCTACTTCCCAGGACTCCCCACTGAAATGAGAGCGAGGCAGGCAGATAAAAGGTTCAAACTTTATTGTCTAATTGCTCCCATTGTACTCAAACTTGGAATATATCTATTATTTTTACTAGTGTAGGCAATGCCGCTCTGGGGTCGACGTAATTGACCAAGCCCGGCTCCTTGGGGCAAATTGATTTTGCTTCGTGCCTCATCAGCAGCGACAATTGCCCTTGCGATGATCGCCGCGATGATTGGGCTTCCTGGGCTTCTTGGGCTTCTTGGGCTTTTCTTCGTGAGCTCACGTAGCCCGACTTCACCTCCTGCCTCCAGGCCTCGTCCTGCCCCGCCGCCGCAGCAGCTGCCCCCGGGAGCCGCCACTGTCCCTCGGCCAGCTACCGATGTTTCTTGCGGTTTCACACTTTGGTTAAGGTTGCCTGCCCTTCGCACTCGGACTCGCACTCGCGGTCAGTCATTGGGTCACAGCCCCAAAAGATGTTACATACATAACTTTATCCTAAAATAAATTTAACTTAAAACTGCCAAAAGCCAAGGGTTTGAATGCTGCCATAAGCTTAGAGTGTCAGTTGTGCTAAAAGAGTCAGAAGTCCAGGTTTATATTAAAGACATTTTGAGGAATAAAGTAAATTGCTGTGAGCTCCGCAAAAAGACCTGAAAAAGCATAGATGTTAAACGATTTTTGCATATAGGGTCATTATGATTACTTAAAACCACAAATAGAACTATATGAATTTTCAAAACTTGGCCAAAATTTGTTGTTTGCATATTTTAATTGTAAATAATTAAGAATTTAACGGCGAATCGGACAGTATACGGCATTTTGCGGACATTCCATTTTTGTCCAAAATATGCTGTTAGAAAGATATGTATTGTTGGGTCTTAAAATCGGTTTTTTATATCCTAATTTTTGGGACAAATCAATGTTAAAAATATTCATAACAAAGCCAAAACAGCTTTAAATTCAATTCGGAAAGCATATCTTTGTTGGTTTTGAAGCATATACTGCATACTTAGTTTAAAAATACATTTTTTTTTCAATTTTTGAAAATTTTAATGATGTAACCCCTATTAAAATTTTAAAAACTTGGCCAAATTAATTTGCTTGCATATTTTAATTTTAAATCATTAAGATTTTAACGGCAAATCGGACAGTATACGACATTTGGCTATCATCCCATTTTTGGCCAAATTATGGTCTTCACAAGACATCAAATGCGGATTTTTGGGTCCTTAAATCGGCATTTTTATATCCTAATTTTTGGTCAAATCATTTTTAAGGCAATATTTTAATATTAAATAATTAAGATTTTAGCGGCGATTCCGAATATAAACGGCATTTGGCTGTCATTCCATTTTTGGCCAAATTATGCTCTTCAGAAGACATAAAATGCGGATTTTATGGTCCTAAAAAAATAAAAATAACCATAACTTGGCCAAAACAGTTTCTATGTTACTTTTTATTTCGTTTATTAATCTGCATANTTTTAGCGGCGATTCCGAATATAAACGGCATTTGGCTGTCATTCCACTTTTGGCCAAATAATGCTCTTCAGAAGACATCAAATGCGGATTTTTTGGTCCTAAAATAATAAAAATAACCATAACTTGGCCAAAACAGTTTCTATGTTACTTTTTATTTCGTTTATTAATCTGCATATTTCCCTTAGAAATTAAACGAAATAATTTTTTTGTCAATTTTTGACAATTTTAATGATGGCTTAGTTATGAATTTTTTTATAGTTTCGCCAATTTGTTTTCAATTTCTAAATTCGGTATGCAGATTTATTAATCAGATAAAACCTAACATAGAAACGTTTTCCGAATTGAATTTGAGGCTGTTTTGGCTTAGTTATGAATTTTTTAAAAACCCCATTTAAAGACCCAAAAATACCTATCTTCTTGACTGCATAGTTTAGCCAAAAATAGAGTGACAGCCAAATGCCGTATACTGATCGATTCGCCATTAAAGAAAAAAAATTTTGGCCAATTTTTGAAAAAATGATAAGGGGTTACATCATTAAAATTGTCAAAAAATGGCCAAAAATTTATTTTTAAACTATATATATATAAATATGCAGCTTTACTATTTACATAATAGCTAACACAGAACTGCATTCCGAATTGAATTTAAGGCTGTTTTGGCTGAGTTATGAATATTTTAAGCTTTGAGTTGTCCCAAAAATTAGGACATAAAAACCCCATTTAAAGACCCAAATATATATATTTTGAACAGCATAGTTTGGCAAAAATAGAGTAACAGCCAAATGCCGTATGTGGACCGATTAGCCGTTAAAATGTTAATTATTTAAAATTAACATATGGAAAACAGCGGCCTAAAAGTATGCTACAAAATATTAAAAGCCACTGTAAA
>VNKC01003481.1:0-13115 GCA_008042775.1 Drosophila pectinifera
GGGACATGTGTGATGTATTGCTTTGTGTGATTCTGACAGAATTAGCAGCTGCTGCTGCTGCTGCCGCTGCCGAAAATTGCACAACAATTGCCGAAAAGTTTCGCATCTTCGATCAACGAATGGCCAAAGGACTGGCCATATTCAAAGTGGGCCAGAACCCAAGAAAAACTCAAAGAAAACTTCACAAACAACCAAATACAGGCGGAAAGGTGCTCTTGTTTTAATGTACTTTCGGTCTCCAAGGATATATTAATTTGGTTTTTATGTAGGCGCGCTTTTAGGCCAGCAGCAGCGGCATATTTTTATGTTTATTAGCCATTAATGCCGACCACAAAGTAACCACCCGGCGAGGGGGGGCCAGGCAGAACCAGTTCCGGGGCCATAAATTGGGAATAGAAACCGCAGAACTTTGCCAATTAAAAGTTGATGCGAGTTCGGATTAAAGGTTGCCAGAAATCAAACGAAACTTTCGCCCAAAATCGAAGTGGGAAGGCAAAAAGGTTTCGGCTGCGGCCTCTGATGATTTTGTAAGCCTTATTATTCTTGGAATCTCTATCTGATAAGTAAATTCAAGTTATCTCTGGAGTATTGCTGATAAATTGATATGTGTTTATGGGTTTTATTTAATAATATATAGTCACATGTAAGGCTCCCTGAGATTCTTGTTAAAATAGACAAGGTCCATCAGTAAAATAAAATGAATTTAGATTTACATCTCAGCAACAACTTAAATACCTTTCAGATATATTAAATATTATATACCTCGCTTTGCCACTTTTGATTACTCTTTTGTTCTTGTTTATTGCAAATTGCTTTCATTATGAGTCTCTTAGCCCCCGAAATTCCTATCTTAAGCCTGGCTTATTCACAGGACATACATTTGCAGTTACAGTGCACTAACCGTACAGTCGGCACACAATAAAATAACTTTTAATTACGCAACAACTAAGGCTGCTTTGCATACATACGATATGTGCATGTGTGTGTGTGTGTGTGTGTGTGTGTGCGGGAGGGATGTCCTCTGGCTGCGAGGAGTCTCGTAAAATGTAATTAGAGTTTTGTGTAGTGAAGTTGTCAGCTTTTGGATAACCGAAAACGAGCGTTTTAACAAGTTTAATTGGTGCAAAGTTGCACACAAGTTCATCGAGTGCGCTGCTCGCAACTTCGTCCAACTTTTCGCAGAATATTTTGCCAAATACACCACAAATATATTTACATATATGTATTTATACACACACACTTATGACGGCTGTGTGTAAGTTGTAAGATTGAGTGGCCGCCAACTGAAAGTTGTTACACAAATTGATTGACATTTGGCCGATGCGTCGCACTTGTAATTGGTTTGCTTGAGCTGCGCTTTATTCAGAGATTTAAAATATCTGGCTTTACTTATTAAATGATTAAGTATATCTTAAGTTATGTAAATTTTTAAATATTTAAATGATCAGCCTTGTCAAAAGCTCTAACTCTAGTCTCCCCACCTGGCTAGTTCATCTTCTCGTTGTCGTTTACTCGTCGTCTATACTCGTCGTCCTTACTCGTCGTCCTTACTCGTCCTCTTGATCGTCGTTCTACTCGCTCGTAATGGTTATTGTCTAGGGTAACTTCCTTGGTATTTTTCTAACAAAATCTAAACTTAACAGCATACATAAAATAAGTTTTATAAGAAATCCCTAATTCCTAATTCTTGAGAGTATTCCCACTCGTATTCTCAGCAATTACATCCCAATATTCTCACAAAGCACTTAGCCTTGGGTTAAAGCTTTGACATTCCGATTAGGGACCCATAGTCTCTCAGTGGGTTAAGGCAGGGGGATTAACGCTTTGTGGTCTCTGCCGCTGACAGGAATACCCCTCTTTATNGAAGCCGAGCCAAAAAGCGACAAACTTCCAACGGGCAACTTTTGTCATCTCATTCTTGACTCCCGATTTCTTTTCCTGCTTTTTTTTGCGGTCTTTGTTGTTGCTTTTGTTTTGCTTAGCTGCAAAATTTTCATATTTACTAACTTATGCAAAAAGTGGCAGCCGCTGCTGCAGCCACTGCTGCTGCTGCTGTTGTTGGCTAATGAAATGCAGTCGCTGCTGCAAAATCTTCCGCTGCCTCGGAGTGAGGTAAGCTAGCACAAAAAGCACAGCAAAAAGAAGTTACAGCAAAAAGCAAAAAGGCAAAGTGTTGGCGGCAACTTTTGCCAGCTGCCAAAACTGGAGACAGTCCCGGGAGAGGAGTGCCAACTTGGCCCTAAGTAAATGCGCGCCATTCCTTCGGGCCCTGGCCCACTCTACCACCTGCTCTCTCTCTCACCTGTTCACCTGAAGATTGGGCTGGCAAATTGCCCAGCAACAGCAACAAAAGCAGCTTCAATTTGCCGCTGGTTAACAAATTGAATTGAGAGCGATTCTGTTACTATCTCTGGCCAAAAAAAAATAGAATATACTTTCGAATTTAAACTGAAGGAAATTAATTTGATTTAATTTTAATTTTTAAGCTGTTTTCCTAGTTAATTAATTTCTATTGTTTTTACAGACTTAAACATTACCAAGGATAACCGAGACGAGCGAGCAATCGACTAGCAAAGAAAGGTCAAAACATCGAGTAGAAATATCGAGAGCAGAGAGACGAGTAAAAACAACGAGATGGGAACCAGCCAAAGGTACGTTCGAATTTCTTTTTCTTTAATATAAACTTCATATTCTACTTAAGTAATCAGTAAGTAAAGTACTTCCACATAAATATATATCTAAATGATCTCCACTTTTAAATCTGTTGCCCTTCTGACTGGATTTATGGCTGTTAATTAGACGATTTAAATCACATCACTTTCCCTACCGTCCCCAACCTCTTTGGTCAAGCTCTCCTTTTACCAGCACTCCTGGCAATTTCTTCTTTTTTTTGCGGCTCCCCGAGGACTATTTAAATGGAAAACATTGACAAACAGAACCCACTGCCTGTCGAGAACAGACTGACTGAAGAGTGACCCAATTGACAGAGGGAGTTGCCCCACCCAACGCCATCCCCAGTCCCCAATTCCCAGTTCCCAGTTCATGTTACCCACTTCCCTGGGGGGATTGTGGGGCACCCATTGTGAAAACAAAAGTTTGACTGACTGAGTGAGAAAGGCCAAGAGCAACGACACCCCAGATTCCCCCCCCGCCTGTCAGTCTGTCTGGACGCTGTCCAGCTTCCACATTGATTTACAGGAACGGAACCGAATCCCTTCCGGGGGCCAGTGACCAGTGGCCACTTAACGCTGCACACACGCTCCCAGTTCTCGTCGGCGTTTTATTTTTTTTGGGTTGGTTTTTCTCATAACTGAACTGAACTGAACTGTCTGCCTCGCATTTTATGGAGTTTATTAATTTGAGTGCTTTCCACCCTCTGGTGACACGGTTGCTCGTCGACACAGGCTCAGGTCTGAACAACAAATGGCGATACTTGTTTTATTGAGTGACCCCCAGTCGCAGTCCCAGACCCACTCGGAGTCCCAGCTCCACCCGAAAAGCGAAAAAGCGAGCCCAGGGGAAGGCTCTCCAACGCATGTGTCGCAACTGTCAATGAAAGTAAACGGATTGGCTTTCAAACACACAGCTCTTGACCCTCCCAGCAGCGGCAGCAACAACATCTGTTAGTCGTCGGGGCAATTGATTTTCAACTTTGTCTGCCACGTAGTTGAAAAATATTTTATAAATATTGACACTCCCGATTAAGCAACTTGAAGCGAGTGAGAGATCGGTGGAGTCGGCTGCCGACTATGGGATACCCGATACAAATACTCTGGGAAACTCCCTGAATGATATCCGGCAAAGATATTAAAACAGTTTACCTCTAAAGAAATGAGAACAAAAATAAGAACTAATATCTGATATCTAAATTTTATTATAACTACTTAAGTGTGTAACATATTAAAGTTCAAGGTCCCGACGATGGTATACCGGATACAAATACTCCGGCAAACTCCCTGAATGATATCCGGCAAAGATATTTAAACAGTTTACCTCTAAAGAAATTGGAATAAAAATGAGAACTGATATCTAAATGTGATTATCACTCTTTAAGTGTGTAATATATTAAAGTTCAGGGTCCAGACGATGAGATAACCGATACAAATACTCCGGGAAATATCCTCAAAAATATCTGGAAAAAATACTACAAAAGTTAGAGGTATACAACAGAAATTGGAACAATAATAAGAACTTTTAACTGATATACAACTCTTTAAGTGAGTAATATATTAATGTCCTGTGTGCTTAATAATTATTCTTTATCAATACAATATTAACTTAAAACAGTTTGATAAGGCTCTCAGATTCTGTTACGAAAACAAAAGCATCTACAAGTCTGTGGGATATATATAGTGCCTCGGATTGTTAAATTTAAGCCTTTAAAAGGAACTTGGAGGACAAAAGGACATTCAGACAAACGGTCAAGACTTTGAGGAAAGCACTAGCTCCTGCCTGAAATAATATACCCCTCGACCCTCTATGACTGCTTTGAAGAGTTGTGGAGTTGAAGAGTTGAGTAAAAATACAAGACAAGACTAGCTGGGGAAAAACATGGCGTATACGTGATTTATTACGTATACGCCATGCTGGCTCTCTCCGCGTGGATGTGTGTGTATGGGGAAAGTGCGTGAGTGCAGCAATTAGCATGCAATTAGTGGAAGAAAGCAGCCGAAAGGAGGAGGCAAATCCGAGGTGGAGGGCGGGAAAACTTTTTGATTTGTGTCATTGTCTCTGCCGCCATTGGTGTTGTTTGTGCCTGGCGAACGTGCCACAAGCTGAGTTTCCCAGCCATCAGCGGATGTTCATCTTGAGGCAGCCGCCAAAAATGTTGTTGGGGCGCCAACTTTTTAATTGTTTTCCATGCGGAAGGCTAAGAGGGAGCAGGTCCTCGCAAGCCCCACCCGGAGAGAGAGAGAGACACTTTAAGCTGATTTCAACTTTAAATAGGCAGCTTGCCTAAGCCACCATATCTGTCTCTCTCAGTTGGCCACAAATTGCCAGACAAGCCGAAACATAAAACAATTTGCCGGCTAAATAACAAAACGCCAGCAAGATGCGACAATGAAGCTGCTGGAAGGAATAATGATGATGATGCTGATGATGCTGATGATGATGGGGACGATGACAACGTCGCCAGACGGCAAACCACAACAAAGTGCAAATTTATGCCACAATAAATGTATCCAGTACAGGCAACTCCCTCTCTGGCCCCCCTTAAAAATAAAAACAAAAATAAAAACAAACTTTAAGGACTGCACTGCCAAAGAGGTTGAAGGAATAACCTGGATCCTTTACAATTCGTTCACAGCTGAGGTCAAAACAATAAGATAGGGACAGGCCTCGTTTGAAATAATTTAGTTATTAAAAGGTAGTCAGAAATATCAAGTTTATCTCCTTCTCAGAGCATTAATGGTTTATTATCTTAGGTTTTATTTCTAGCCAGGGGTCCGGTCTTAACCCCTCTTGGCCCACTTCTGAGGCGTTTGACGAGCCGAAACGAAATGAAACGAAACGAGACGAGACGAGACGACACCTTGAAAGACCGCTCAACCTTAACCCACAACAGACCATAAATAAAACGCCTCTTGTCTGGCCACTTCAAGTGCCCATACCTGTCTGTATATATGGCTAAATATATAGCCAAGGAGACACACTTTACTGTGTGTGTGTGTGTGTGTGTGTAAGTATGTAGGCGAGGCCGAGGCCCGTCGCCGCAATTTGAGTCTCCATAAACTGTCAGGCATCAGTAACTTATCGACCCTTAGCTTTTAAGTGGATGATTTCAGGTCTCAGATTTCCGCACACTCGCACAAGGACACCCACACACACACACCCACACACACACACACACGCGCAGAGAAAGGACACCTCGGCAGGTGGAGCAGCAGGAAGGAGAGCCTCCAGTGTGTTGGCATTTTGTTTTATTTCACTTTCCATGCCGGCTCTCCAGCTGCTGTTGCTGTTTCCATCTATTTTCTTTATGTTTTCATTTTTCCAGCATTCTGTGTGGGCTCAACTATTATCTTCATCATCTGATACACTGGAAGGAAAACTTGGTCATTTAGCTTAGCCAAGTTAAGGGTTTGCTGGCTTACAAGAAAAGTCTGGAGGTCAAGGTAGGTGAACTCTAAATTATATTTATAAATTATATGGTCATCTAATATATACCTCAGAGTGGCAGCATTGTAAATCTTTAATTATATTTATAAATATACAAAAATCTCATAAACTAATGGATAAAAACCTCGATCAACTCTAAGTATCGAAAAGAGGAGACAAGGGTGGCACACTTAAGATGAAATAAATACAAAATTAAAGTAATTAATATGTAAACTTATGAATAACCAAGCACATAATGTATTGCTTAATTATCTTTCAAATAGGAAGTCATTCGTAGAAGGTAATACCCAGATTTCAAGTAATTTATAATTTATGTTTATAAATTATATAGTCATCTAATATATACCTCAAAGTGGCAGCATTGCAAATCTTTAATTATATTTATAAATATACAAAAATCTCATAAACTAATGGATAAAAACCTCGATCAACTCTAAGTATCGAAAGGAGGAGACAACGCTGGCACACTTAAGATGAACTAAATACAAAATTAAGTAAATTAAAATGTAAACTTATGAAAAACCAAGCACAAAATGTATTGCTTAGTTATCTTTTAAATATTCAAATTTATTCGTAGAAGGTAATACCTAGATTTCAAGTAATTTTATACTCTTTCTTCCTGTGCCAGCATCATCATCGTCATCATCGCTATCAACGTTGTCGTTGTCATTTTATTTTATAAACTCCAGCACTTCTGGTCAACTTGACTGACTTTTAGTTTAGCGCACGGGACGGAGGGGTCCGTGGGCTCGGGACGAAGGACTAAGGACTATGGATTCCGGACTCGGTGTAAGGGAGCTGGAGCAGGAGGCAGTTGGACTTGGCCCTAGGTGTGCCAGCTTGTGGTTGTTGTTGCTGACGTTGATGTTGCTCCTGCCCCTGCTCCTGCTCCTGCTCCTGCTCCTGCTCCTGCTCCTGCTCCTGCTCCTGCTCCTGCTCCTGCTCCTGATTCTGCCGTTGGCTGTGCACACGTCAAGTGTCCTTAAAGGGATTAAGAGTGAATGATAGCGGCTTATGTCTTAGGTGTGTCCCCTCAGTGTGTCCTTTTTGTAAAATAACTAATGCCGCTGCCTTTCACTCTGCCTTGATTGTCGGTGTTGTAGTTCCTTTATGGTAATTAATTTCTAGTTTTAATATTTTAGGTGATGGTGTTCAAGAACAGAGTCTATATAGTATATTTCTGGCACTCCCTTCGAACTAACTTTTCGATTACGAACAGTCGGAACTCCTTCTCCATCCTGGCGAACCCTTCGCCGGGCAAAACTTATTCCATTTGGAATAGGACGAGCCTTTCGAGGCAAGGCACTTAATTAACAGCGAACAATATAATTTAGCAAACATTCCCATGTCCATCCGACAGCGATGGGCAAAAAGTTTTGTCATTTGAACACACACACAGCCGTAATTTGGAGCATGCCGATGCCAGTTCCGTTGCCATTTCCATTACCATTTCAGTACTCATTAGGAGAGCTCATTATTGTCAATAGTTTGCAGATAATTTGCAGACCTTTTCGCCGTTGTTTTATTTCCTATTCCCTGTACTATCTGCCCTGCACCGATTATACCCCTCTGTCTTATATTTGTTGCCTTGTTTTTATTTTCAAAGTCATTACGAAAGTTTGCCGCATCGATAAATGGATAACCAAAACAGGAGCAGCAACAGGATGTCGAAGGAGGAAGGAGGAAGGCGGAAGGCATCCTGGTAGTCCTGGCCAACTTTGTGTTGTCATTGTGCCACCGCCATCGCCAGCCCCTGCCCCCCGGCTGGTCAACCATTTTCCTACCTGTTCCTGTCTGCAGAAAATTTCCAATTGACTGCGGTGCCCCACAACTAATTGGCAACAAATGAGCCCGGGCAGGTGGGGCAGCAGGTGAGTCCGGGCTGGGAAACTGCAATGCATTGTCTGGCCTTGAGTTGTGGAAGGGAGAGGAGGAGGAGAGGCCAAGAAGGACTAGAACTTGGACTTAAGGACCTGCAAATCAATTAGGCAACGCAGCGCGTTGTTAAACATGGCACAGAGTCGTTTTGCTTTTACACAAAAAGTTGTTAATTGAAAGCGGCGAATGTTTCACCGTCTATTTCCCTTCCATCTATTTTCCTTCGTCCTTCCCTTGGCCACAGGACTCCTTAAGCTTTTTGCGGCTCGATTCGCACAGCCAAGGAGTCACTCACTACACGACTGACCCCTGACACGACAAAGCCAACTGAATTAACACATTAAAATTACATTTTATTACAGGGCAAGCCAGCGCTCGGGCACACACACGAGGACAAACAAAAGGCTCGTCACTGGATGGCGGCCAAAGTTGAGTAATAAAAGGAGAAGGCCACGGCAACCCACGCCCCTTTCAGCCCCAAAAGGACACTCACACACACACTCACCCTGGGGGCGTCAGGTGTTGCGTGTCTGTGAAATGTTGAGCGCCATGTGCGTGACCGAAGGAGCAAAGAGGGACTGCCTGGTCTGCTCGGGCTCTTCAGACACTCTGCCCCCTCAGCCCCACGCCCCAAAGGACACTTCACACACACACACTCACCAAGTAAAGCCATCCCTAATCTGACTAAAGACTTCAGTCTTCAGACTCCGACTCCGAATCAGTAGCTGCTAGCTGCCAATGCCCAGAGTTTTGATTTGTGCCTGGCCTCTGCTGGGGGAATAATCAAAGATAGCCAGAGATCATGATTTATAGGCGGAGTGCGGATATTCGAGTGGCCTTCAAGGGCTAAATATATATAAATACTTCTGCCTTGGAGTGAGGTAGATATAAGCTGAGAGTCAACGCAATTAATATCGCACTGGATAAGGCATAATTGGGGCTCATTGAAGATGTTTACGGATATGAAAATATAAATGCCATAGTGCTCATGCCTTAGGTGAGTCCTTTTAGCCATTTCTTAGCTTCCTTTTTTAAAAAGCAAATGTCACCAATAAGATAAAAATATAACTATAATAATAATTGCAATCTAGCAGGCCTTGCCAACTAATTTTCGAGATGTCAAACTACCAGCGGTCAGTAGATTCCCACAATTTTCATTCGGTCTCCAGCAGTTGTGTGAGCTGGTCGTTCTACACCTAGTATTAGTTTATTTATTTATTTAACTGCTTTATTTTTTATTATTTATTTTTATTTATATTTATTTTTTGTGCCTTTTTAGGCAATTATTTTTTTAATTCAATGTCAAGTCCAGTAGTAATTTTACTCTGCTACATCAATGGTTTTGTTTTGATTCCGCAGACTCTTCTTTGATGGAGCTTCACAGGACCCGACTTATTATTTTTAATTATTTTTTCTGTTCAATGTTCATACTTTAATTGCTTATTTTTATGTGCTTACTGCAGCTCTTGTAATACCTAATCGGAGCCTTTTTCCTTAGCTTGGCTGCAGCTCTTGTAATACCTAATAGGAGCCTTTTTCCTTAGCTTGGCTCGTATCAACGAATCTTAATTTTATTTGAATTATATTTTGGGGAAAATCTCCCAAGATCGGTTAAACTTATACTTTCTGACTCGAATCGAATCACTGCTGATTAAATTTATTTATTTTACGTCCGCCGAGGAGTTTACAGTTTCTGGGAGAAGTCCGCAGCCTGGTGCCCAGTCGTGGTTCCTGTTTCCAATAAGGAATCGGAGGATAATGACCCAGATGGAGGGCAACTATAGCTGTTCATATCCTTGAGCCCTCTAAAAAGCAATCCACTCATATTTCATAAGCCGGGGCGGTGCAACTTAAATTCGAACGCTGTGAACCCGCGGGCTCCCTACAAAGCAATCGCAATCGCAATCGCAATCGCAATGAAAGTGATGCCATCAAGCCACGCCGGAAAAGCTCGACAAACTCGGAAAATTGCCAGGTTGTGCAGCGAATTTGTTTGCGTCACCGGCAAATTAGATGGAGCACTGGAATCGGGGAGGGCAGGTGGCGGCTGGGGGTGAAGGACGACCGCAAGACAGCCAGGTGAATGGCGTGGAGAGAAAGGTGCTGGGAAGGAGCGACAACGACGACGACGACGACGTTGGAACCGCAAAAATTCAATTCAAGGAATGCAACAAACGAATTCGATTTCCCAGACAGATGGAGCAGGGAGGACGGGAAGCGGGAAATGGGAAAAGGAGAAAGGAGAAAGCAGAGTGGAGAAAGGAGACCAGGTAAGGTCAGGTTAGCAGCAGCGTCAATTCAATATTCAAAATGTAATTTAGCGTAATGCACACACACAAACACCAAGGACTCGAGGACGAGGACGAGAGAGCAACAGTCAAGTGCTGGAAGATGAGACGCAATTGCAGCGATAAAGTTGCTCTTCGATTGCCCAGACCGCAGAGATAGGATGTGGATGTGGATGTGGATGTGGCTCCCTCAGCTCCTGCAGCTCCTGCAGCTCTTCCAGCTCTTCCAGCCCCTCCGTCCAGTGCTGCATCCAGCATCGGCAATAAATTTCAGCTTGGAGCGTGAAAATGCAGATAATGTTTACACCTGAAGGCCACACACACACACACACAACAACAGGCAGTCGGGGGATTGTGTTACAGTCGGGGGCAGGAAAAATGGAAAGCGGATATGGCGCTTTAAACTAAAACGGAAACGGAAATATTTGTGTAAACCGAATTAAGAGGCAAAAGGAGCCCCGCCACTGGACATCACACTACTCGCTCGGCAAGGACTCGCTGCGAACTGGGCACTTGAGCTGGCTAAAGGTAGCTTACTATGATAAGTTGCACAAGAAAGCTGAATAAATAAACAAAGGTCCTTTAAATACACTCCACTATGTTTATTATTTTTATTCTCAGCTCTAATTAGTGGAGAAAAGCCACATCACCTCGGGGCCCATCCACCACAATGAATCGTCAGCGCCTGGAGTTGAAGTTTCAATTTAATTTGAGTGCATTGCTGTCCAACTTCCAACTGCAGCGTTGGCCTAAGGGTTTAAGCCAAGCTTCATTCATCACACTGTGTGTGTGTGTGTTCCCTTGTTGTGTTTGAGGCACACACACACCCCAAAACGGAGCGCATTGCGGGCACTTCTGGCTCCCAGTTTTTCCGCGAAACTTATGGGCGAAAGGAACAACTGAGCACACATATATCTATGTTTGTATGAACAGCGCAGAGTGGAAATCAATACAAGAAAGCTGGAAGGAATGCCCGACTTCGAAGCAGCCCATAATCACACGCAGCAAAAGTAATATTATATTATTAATTATTATTAATATTCAGTGGGACTGAAAGCATGCTAAATATTTTAATTGGCTTCATAGGCGAGCCATATTTTTCGTGGCAAATTATGCTCTTCAGAAGACATCAAATGCGGATTTTTGGGTCCTTAAATCGGCATTTTTATATCCTAATTTTTGGTCAAATCATTTTTAGGGCAATATTTTATTATTAAATAATAAAGATTTTAGCGGTGATTCCGAATATAAACGGCATTTGGCTGTCATTCCATGTTTGGCCAAATTATGCTCTGCAGAAGACATCAAATGCGGATTTTTGGGATTTTTAAAGACCCAAAAATACCTATTTTCTTGACTGCATAGTTTCGCCAAAAATAGAGTGACAGCCAAATGGGGTATATTTTCTGATTCGCCATTAAATTCTTAATTATTTAGAAATTAAATATGGGAAAAACAAAGAAAAAAAATTTTGATCGATTTTTGAAAAAATGATAAGGGGTTACATCATTAAAATTGTCAAAAAATGGCCAAAAATTTATTTTTAAACTATATATATATATATATGCAGCTTTACTATTTACATAATAGCTAACACAGAACTGCATTCCGAATTGAATTTAAGGCTGTTTTGGCTGAGTTATGAATATTTTAAGCTTTGAGTTGTCCCAAAAATTAGGACATAAAAACCCCATTTAAAGACCCAAATATATATATTCTGAACAGCATAGTTTGGCAAAAATAGAGTAACAGCCAAATGCCGTATGTGGACCGATTAGCCGTTAAAATGTTAATTATTTAAAATTAACATATGGAAAACAGCGGCCTAAAAGTATGCTACAAAATATTAAAAGCCACTGTAAAACCAGCTGTTCGATGCTCAGTCAGCCGGCAAGCCGCAGCTGAGTCACGTGATTTTCTAGTGCCTAATCCCGCGGAAGAGTGTTTCTAAATCCGTTTTCTACCCATCCAGACCAGAGGCGTCGCCTGCACGCCAAGAAGCTGCTCCAGCAGAGCCACCCCAGCATCTGGAGCAACTTGTCCACGCTGCAGACGCAGCAGCAGCTGCTGGCCGCCAGGAACCGAGCCTTCTCCACCACGCTGAGCGACGCGGACATCGCCCTGCTGCCCCAGATCAACTGCAGTCAGCTGAAGCTGTACGAGGGCCAGCTGCAGATGGAGGATGGCACATGGAGGCCGGGGATCTTCTCAGCTACCTGCGTGCTGCCAGGCCCTCCACCAGCTCCCAGGTAAGTCCCCAGCTCCGCCGCCTCCTTCTAAGGCCCTGTCTCTCTACTCTCTCCTTGCCAGGATCCTGGACTGTCGCTCTCCGAGCTGCTGGCCATGCGTATCGACGTGGCCAACGGTTGCAGTTACCTGGACATGCACTTCGTGCACCGCGACCTGGTCTGTCGCAACTGCCTGGTGGCGGAGGCGGCGTCGTCGTCGGCTTCGGGATCGGCGGTAGATCGGCGCCGCACAGTGAAGATCGGGGACTTTGGCCTGGCGCGGGACATCTACAAGAGCGACTACTACCGCAAGGAGGGCGAGGGCCTCCTGCCCGTCGCCGGAGAGCCTCGTGGACAGAGTCTTCACCACGCAGTCGGATGTGTGGGCCTTCGGAGTACTCTGCTGGGAGATCCCCACGCTCGGCCAGCAGCCGTACGCGGACAGGAACAACTTTGAGGTGCTGGCCCACGTCAAGGAGGGCGGTCGCCTCCAGCAGCCGCCCATCTGTCCGGAGAAGCTGTGGGTACACCCTGTCTGGCATCCTGAATCAAGTAATACCTCCTCTGAATCCTAGGTACGCTCTCCTCCAGCTCTGCTTGC
>VNKC01003482.1:0-43363 GCA_008042775.1 Drosophila pectinifera
GCTCGGCGAGTGCTTGCAAAAAAGGCAAAAACTCATTTCGCCGTGTTAATAAATTATGATGTGGCAGCGCGGCGGGATGTGCAATTTTGCAACAAAAGGCCAAGGCGGGGAGAGACAACATATCCATAAAGGCCTACCCCCACCCCACCCCGGAGACGGAGAAGGAGAGGGGGTCGGGCCAATCTTTTGCGGAAAAAGTGTCAGGGGATAAAACCAACCTGTGCATTCGCAATGAGCTGTGAGCTGTGAGCTGGGAGACGTACCATCTGAGGAAGAGATACCATTTTCGATTGCGACTGGGATTGGGACCCTTTTTGCACTTGCTAAGCAAAAAAAATGAGCCAAACACACCCTTCGCAGTGGCATGTCCTGGGGGCGAGGACGCCATCGAACAGGGTGTTTTATGCCTTGTTTTATTTATGCAAAATTATGTTTCAATTAAAAGCAACGCGCTCGGTAATTGGCAGCCATTTTGTCGGCCGAAAGCCAGAAATCCTGAAATCCTGGATGGCGACATCTGCGATGCGCCGTAATTAGGCCTCGCATATGCCGCAGCATCCACGGAATTTAAAGTAGGATCAGAGCCCGGCGCTTTGCGGCTTTGTTTGCCCTGTCAAAATATTGTAATTCTTTTTCAGCCTCGCTCAGCCCGCCATCGAATTTGAATGCCATAAAGTGACAGGGTTTATGTGCGATTCGGCATTAGAATTACACGGCCGACTAACGCCATCCGCGGATTCTCTGAGCCGCGGGGAGTGGTGGCTGTGGATGTGGATACAGTCATCCGGCATGAATAAAACATATGCCGGGAATGAGTGTTCCAACGGACTTAAATCATGGGAACCAACAGCTGCGGTTCGAAGCCAAGGAATTCATTTAAGGACAGGATTAGTTAGGCATAATATTTTCTAACATTTTAAAAAGCCTAAGAACTTGTTCTAATTATAATAAATTATATATTAACAAGAGCATATCTATACCTTAAGCTTAGTACAGCTCCCACTAATTATTGAATATTTATTAATCAGGAGACTGTTTGCCTTAAAAGGTTTTTCGAAAGGAATATGAAATAAAATATATTTCAAGAGCTGCGTTATCGCGTCAATGATCGCCTTTTGGGGCAGTTTGAGCGACGCAGGAAAACTTTTCCAATAACAGCATCCAAATGTTAACTTATGCCCGGCTCCTCTACGTGCTCCGCATAGAGAGAGCGGCGACATCCGCCGTGAACCCAGGGAGCCCAGGGAAGCCAGGAACCCAATCCAGCCCACATCCCACATCCCACACACAACCTAGTCCCATCAATGGGGCAATCTTTGGAACGCCATTTTGACGTTTTCGAAAGTTTCTTTTATTGCATACATGAGCCATTTGGGTGCCGGGGCTTCCGTTTCCGTTTCTGGCAAGGACTCGGCTCGTTGACGCTGCCATTACGCTGTCGCAGCTCCAAGAATAGGATGGGTACATCGTCTGGCCTCCGTCTCCCCTCGTCCTTAGTCCTTGGTCCTGTTCGCACACACATGTGTGTGTGGGCCGTAAATGGCGTCGTTATGTGTGCGCTTATTATCATAATCCGTTGAGTTGTTGCCGCATTAATTAAATTTAATTAAAGGCGTTTTGCAACATTTCCGGCTACGTGGCCACGCTGCAAATTGCAAATGCCCGGATCTTGGGCGAAGCAGGGGAAGGATCTCCAGCTCTCCCTTGGCCCAATCCCCCAATCGTCCTTGCGACGCCGAGACATGAAATCAATTTGCGCAAAATGGCATTCGTTAATTAATATTTGCGGCGGCGGCATTAGCAAGTGGGAATTTATGCCTCGCATCAGAATATATATTAGGCAATTCATTGAATGGAGTTGGTCCTAAACACATGCTCTGATATATGTTAAGGATTACGGGAGAGTATTCATAAATTACCAAATATTATTGCGAACATATATTATGGCATATTGTAGGAGTGAATAAATAAATATGTAGATTGTCCTATAATTCTCCTATGAAATTGGTCGGTAGAAATATATAGAAAATACATTCCGACAGTTAGCAATTGCTCTATTTCAAAGAATCCTGGTTGTCACAAATATATTTATCTAATTATAAATGAAATATTATTATCCATGTGCAATATATAGACTTTTATTTGATCAATATGCATTTTGGGCTCATTTTTAACCTTTAATTTCGTTAAAAATTAAATGTTAAGACCATAAAAAGTATTTATTTCATATTCCTCCTTAATAGTTCGTTTCCTTGAAGATGAATTCCCCTAAAAAATCATTTGAATACATTTTTGGAAAGAGCAAAGTAAGCTCAATGTCCACGGAGATCTCCCATTGTAAGCACAGATCAGTCGACTTATATTTCCCATAAAATCTTTGAAATATGTTGGTAATCCCAGTCCCTGCCCATAATCAGTTCAGAGACATTTAATTTGATTTTATTTATTTATTAATTCTTCACTGCAGTTGTTGGCTTATGCTAACGTTATGTTTCGATTTTTATCTTTTATCTTGGGTTCGCTTCGTTTGGTTAACTCATGGCTCATACTGTATTCATCCGTACCCTTGGCTGAATCGCTTCGAATGCAACGAAATAGGATTTCTGGGCTTTATACTCCATTTTCTTATCGTAAATATAGTTGTCATGCAGTTTTATGTACAAGTACGATGGCAAATCGATCGCTCTGTGGGCTCTCGATCTAATACTAGGGTCTCTTTAAGTTCGAATATAATTCAGTTACGTATATGCGGGCTCTCGATCTATCGCACTCTCCGAATATTTCTGGCTGGGTGAGTAAACTGGGTTGGTTAGTAAATATCGTTATCGACTTGACTCTACGTATATATGTTTGTTCGTTAGGCGTTAGCTAATATTTAATTTGATTTCGAGTTTTTGGACCTTGTCGAAAGGTCGGCGCATGGATGGGATCTCGTTGCAGTTGCTACCCGGTCGGGAGTGGGGAAGTGAAACAAGGCTCTTTAATTGTTTTTCGCATTCATTTTAAAATCGCATAAAATTATATAATACACAATTCGTCACAACTAAACTTAAACTAAAATTAACAGAAAGTTTTAGCATTAGGGATCAAACAAAATGGATTCATTTACGCGCTAATTTGCTAGGCCATCCGAATAGTCTAAACATTTAACTTAAAGCAAACTGAAACGCAACAAAAACATAAACGGATACGGAAGCGGGAACGGAAACCACTGAGTTCCTTCGTTCAGGTCTTGAAACAAGGCAAAAGGCTGTCACCACCCGTGAATATCACTCGAACCAAGGCAAAAAAGAGGGGATAGAAGGCCTGCAAGGACACAGGACTCGGAGAAGGATGGGCGCGGCTGGGGAGGCTGACTCTGTACGGTTGTGGTGGTGTGACTTCAACTCTGACTCGACTGCATTCAATGTTAATCATACTAGATACACATACATTTAGGTAGTATTTATACATACACATATAAGTTCATAGTTGTATATATATTTGTAATATATTCTCATATATATTTGTCAATAATTGTTTATGTAAATATGCGCTGTGTAAGCCTTCCGCTTCGGTTGTGTATAATAAATAGATTTTGACTTTAATCCAACTTGCAATCCGCGAGAGAGACTATGCTAGGTAAATTTAATTTCGGGAAGTTTGAAATCTACGTATATGGGTTCGTGCCGATCTCCTGTCTTCTGTCTTCGTCTTCGTCATCGTCTTCTCCTCTATATGTGTCTCTCCCTACTTGGCCTTTCTCCGTTGTTGCAACCTTAATCTAATACGTATTTCAGTGTTTCCTTTGTTATTCTTCTGTAGACTCTGCGTCCAGTACACGCTTCGCTTAACTGTAGTTTAATTTAAAATTTTAGTCACTGGCAAAACGACAATTTCTCGGCTGCATCCTAGCTCAAATGTAGTTTCTTGTTTATTATTATTACGTATTTGAAATCGTGATTATGCTTTCGGGTATGTTGCATACCGTTCCTCTTACATCTGGGTATTTATGGAAATATTTGCGCAATTCTTCGCATACTTTTGCTGCTTACTCGTTAGTTGCTTACTCATCGAATCATCATCATCATCGATTTGAGTCGAATTAAGATTAATATGGCATTGAAGAAATCATTGTATTCAAGCGTTGGCATACAACAAAATACAGCAAACACACAGTAAGGACTTCGCTTAAACAAAACATTGGAAGAGGGGGTTCTTTCTTGGGTGTCGAAAACATAAACAGAAATATCCAATAAATAGGTAGTAGATAGATACAAAATGTACGCTCTATAACTCTATATGTAAGTATCTTTAATCTGTAAGCATATCCGTATATATATGCATTCAAACATAGTCGAACGTGGCTCTAAATATCGAACTAGGTTATCCTACAGCAGTCGCAAATAATTTTACACTCGAATCCATTAGGGTCCCTTCCCATTAACCCCTCCCATTGGGAGCGGACTGGGGCCGGGCAACGGAGTTCTCTGACTATCAAAAATCGCTCATTCGTCACTATTCATTTATATAGATCGCGTCTCCTGCTAACTCCTGCCTTAAGCATTTACCGCTATTCTAAGTAGTTCAAGTTATCCATTAATATTACCATGTTGAGTCCCCTGGCCCAAGGGCTGTCACTGAGGGTTGAATCGGCAGTTTTTTGGGGGTTGAAAGTGAAGGAAGAAATGTCGGATACACAAATTCTCACTGAGATCTGGAAGGGAATCGCAGGCGTTGCTCTATCAAATAGACAACTGAACCTGGGGGACACCTCAGAAAGCTTTGATCCACTGCAACTCAATCGCTGGCCCCCAGTGATGTGCCCCTGGGCCACTGGACCCACTCACTGGCGTGTATGTTTGTAGGTTTGTAGACTTATCCAACTATTTACTATGTAAAACTTTACGTATTTTAGTTATCGAGTTTATCTTCTGCTTTCAATCTCGCGCGCTACACAGAGACGAGGACGCGACGCGATGCGGCGGCGGTGGTGATGGTGGTGGTGGTGCTAGTGGAGCTAGTGGTGCGGCTGGTGGAAGATTGGCTCGTTGGCTCGGCTCGACGGCGACGGCGCTGACCAGCTTAGGAGTTAACCTTGCTGACAGCCTTCAGCAGGTCGTGATTGCTCTTGTCCAGGGCGCTCATCATGCCCAGGTTGCCGCCCAAGCCGCCACCAAGGGCGCCGGGTCCGATGCCACCGCCGACTCCCACGCCGACGCCCATGCCCAGGCCGAGCTTGAGATCGTTCTGACCGACGACGGAGTGGTGCAAGTGGCCCGGATTGTGTGCGATGATCGAGTGGTGGTCCTGCGGCTGCTGTTGCTGCTGCTGGTGCTGTTGCTGCTGCTGTTGTTGCTGCTGCTGCTGTTGCTGCTGCTGCTGCACTTGCTTGTTCTGCTGGGCGGATTTCATCGTCTCCTGGGCCTTCATCTTCTCCTGCTCCTCGCGATCGCGGCGCGCCTATTGAAGAGAAAATAAGGCATAGTTCGTTAGTGATCGGTATCCAAGCTGGCTGCATGGCTAAGCTATTTTCGCCGGAAATGGAGACCTTACCTGTTCGTTTATTTCTTTGACTGCTCGCAACTCCTTCTTCAGCTTCATGCGCCGGTTCTGGAACCAGATCTTTATCTGGCGCTCGGTCAGGCAGAGAGCGTGTGCGATCTCGATGCGCCGCCGCCGGGTTAAGTAGTGATTGAAGTGGAACTCCTTCTCCAGTTCGAGGGTCTGGAAGCGTGTGTAGGTCTGGCGGCCGCGTCTTCGGGGGCAACCGTTGGGGCCTGTGGAGGAAGAGAGCGGAGAAAGTCGCGTCAGATGCTGGATGATGATGATGATGTTTTTCCTGTTTTTTGCATCGCCTAATGAGCTGCAAAGTCGCTGCTGTCAGACAGTCGAAAATGGAACTCTGGCTCAGCAACACATGTCAGGCATGTCGCCCCATGATTTGTGGCAGGGATTGGGGATTGTGGATTGTGGATTCCCTGCACTGCGAGTGTCTGGCTGCAAATTACGAGGCAAACAAACAGATTTCCGCACCGGGCAAGGAGAAGGGCGAGCCAACAGACTAGACCTGACGTCAGCAGCCGCGCCGCCCCAGGACACGGACTCCCCGGGGTCCATTCCGGACCTGATTCCGCTGCGGATTGGCATCGCACACGGTGCGTGGAAGGGTGAAGCAACCGGCACCGAATCGCCCAGCGGCAGGTCTCGCCCCGGTGGCCAGCCAGCCAGCGCTTTTCTCTCGATTTTCCCTGCTGCAGGCCACACATTTCTTTCTGTACTTTTTTTCTCTTCTATTTTTTGTTGTATATTTTCTTTTTTTTTAGCAATTTTCCACGCTACCTGTGCGAATTTTTTGCGCGGCGGTGCGAAGATGCGCCCGGAATGGGCCCAGGCTCCGTGTTTATGTTACGGAAATCAAAAATTCGCTATCTACAAATTGCTGTCCCAGTACCAGCCTAGCAGCCTAGCAGCCTCTCACTTTTAGCCGCTTGCCGTTTTATGGCTCTCATGTCTCTGCCCTTTTTTTGCCGCCTTTGTGCGGAGTTTTTCTGCTAAAAGGTTTCCTTGTCAGCGGCAATTTTTTATGGTTTGCAAGTTGCGACTTTCCAACGGCAAAAACCGGCAAAACAAAACAAGGAAAGGGACAATTTTTACGTAATATTATGAAAGGTGCAGATTTTGCAAATCTTCCTCGGTTGCAGTTGTAAATCATTTGGATTTTTTGTCGTCTTTCCGCTGCATTTTTTATGAGATTGAACAGTTGGCAAAATATTTACGGACGGATGAGACTGTGACTGTTGGATTTACCTGAACTGATAAGGCGATTCAGGTGAGTCATAAAGGGAGTAATATTATGTATACCCTATCATCGAAATTCATTTTTTACTAAGTGAAAACTTACAAATGAATCACAGTATTTCCATATATGTATTAATAGTAATTGAGCTATTTAATGACAACTAATTGTTAGTGGTAAATTTGAAGCGTATAATATTGCTCGAACCTCTAAAATTACTAAAATGTAATTGAATCCCTTTAAATAGAAATTAATTTCTCTTCCTGGGAGAGCAGAGCTGTTTTTAATTCCCGGATAGCAGCCATAAAATGGGAAATACATTCGCTGCGAGGAGTGGACAGGAGCGGGACAGGACATAGTTCAGAGGGGAAAAGCAATTTCAATTCTAATCAACCCCCCTTTCCGGGGTCCTGCGACCGGGAATAGCGAACTAATCTAAATTATTTACACGCTACAATGAGCAGCTACAATTCGTCCCATAAATCACGACTCCCAGGACACACGCGCCCCTAAACAAGATTTACGACGCCCGCAATGGCCGCCTGGGCGCAGGGCGCAGGTGCGAGCGGGATGGCTGCACCACTGGCTCACAGGAGCGAGTGATGGAATCCAACATGGCTGCCGCAGTGTCTGCCTTCGCACAGGTAGGCACTCGCACACACACACAAGCGGCCAAAGAGCGTTGGCATGGCAACGCCTGAGCGCGAGCGAGCGGGACGGGGCGTTGAGCGGAGTGGTGAGTCGGCGCAGGCAAACCGGTACAAGTGGTGGAGAGAGAGAGGAAACAAGAGCAAGCGCACTCACACGTGGAGCCGAGCGGAAAAGAGAGAGAGCTCGCTCACACACATTGAGTCATAGACTCTGTTATTGATTTTCCAACGCCGCTGCATTTCCACTCAAAAAACCATTCGAAAAGCCTTAAATCCGCTTGGGAAAATTGAAAAATCGACGGTTCCAATTCTGGTTTCGAGTGAGTCTCGCCGAGAGCGGCTTTGTGGGGGACTTTCCGAGTTCAATGATCTTTCCCAGCAGCGAGGGATTCATTCAAAATATGGAAAATATTACTTGGTATCAATGGAAAGTTAAGCGGATCGTTATACCATTCTTTCCAAGATTAATCGGATACGATTAGTAAAATTAACTCGATTAATAATACGATTGATAAAATGATTAGATACGATTAATAAAATGAACTAAAATTAATTATTCTTAGAAATAGGAAATTGAAAATTATTTGAATTTGATTTCATTGAGGGTTACCCATATAACAAAATATTTCATAAAGTTTTTTGAGTGATCCATAAAACTCACGTTAAAAGAAATAAATCTTGCTTATTTATAAAACAGAATACAATTTCTTTAACAGGTTCATCTTCGATATATTATTCATCAGTATATATTAAATCAACAAAGAATTGTTATTTCCGAAATTTGATTTAAATTATATCTTAAAATAAACAAATCGCTCATCAAGGTCGTTTTATTTATTTATTTACTCTGCGTCACCATGAGTCACTTTGGGCTAGGCATTTCAGATAGATTAATATCCAGCATTTATTTACAATCCATATAACTTTTACTTTTATTTTAATGAACACTAAACAGCGGCTGTGTATTGCAAACGGCTATAAACTATTCAAATTTCCATAATTGATTCCAATGTGATGACTCTCGATTGCGCACTAATCGATAAATTAGCTGCAAGCGCTTCGATAGACTTGACAAGCGCTAAGCGGCTGTCTGGGGGTTTTATTTAAAGTTTTCCTCGTTTTTGCCGCTCGAACCGGTTCGTTGCACAATTGCCAAGGAAAACCATTTTCCAATTAAAAATCAATTAGCGCGCCATAAATCGTGGCTGCAATTGACTGAAGCGGCGGCGGCCAGTAAACAAAACGGAATAAAACTTGGGGCCAGAAATCTGTTTCTGCTTCTGTTCCCAGAATCGGCGGGAAATTCCAGACGCGGTGGCGTTGTCCGCCAAAAAGGGGCAATCGGCCCACGGATCGAAGGGGCTATATTATATAGACAATCCGAGAGGTGACAAAACAACAGGCAGGCAAATATCGTTCCAAGGCGCCATGTCATGGGATTGAGAATGGTAATGGTAATGGGAATGGGAATGGTTATGGAAATGGGAATGGTTATGGCCCAAAACCGGGGACAGCGTCTATAACAATGACATTAACAATTAAAAATATTAATAATCATAAACGTAATTGTTCAATAAACAGCGGCGCGTATAAATAAGCGCAGAAACATATGAAAACGAGACGCTGAACAAAAAACAAAAACACAGCGCAGAGACTGAAACTTATGATGACATAAAAATCATAAAAACAATTCAAAGCGTACAATAAAGATACACACTCANAAGCGTACAATAAAGATACACACTCAAGGGGGGCGGTGAGGGGGCGGTAAAAAGCGCCATAGTTTGCCCCAGAGTGCCGCTCTGTGTGCGTGAGTATCTGTATCTGTGTGTGCATTCGAAAGTGGTTCCGCGGGGACTTGAAGTTCTTGTTTATCAAGCGACACAAAATTGTACAATAAACAAACATTTGGTACGAGTATTTGGTATTTGGTATTTCGTGTTTAGTGTTTGGCTCCCATTTTCCCTTTTTTTTTTCCTTCCCTTTCGTTTTGGTAAATAATAAACAAATTTACATATCGTTTGACGAAGAACCTTAGATACATTGTGTGCCGCGCTCTGTTTTCTTCTTGCTACTTCAGTCAGGCAATTAGTTAGAATTTCGATTTAGAATTCCTAGCCGGGGTCAGCTGTATATATATTCTCCGCCGGTATACTGTTTGCCGGCAAATAAATTCCCTGATTTTGCTGTTGTTGACCAAAAATAAAAAGAAACTTTTCCCGCCTCCGGCCTTTTTCCCCGCTTGTTTGTTGACTTTTGGCGCGCAAATTTTGTTGTGTATTTGTCTTTGAGTGGAATTTGTAGAAACCGCGTGGGGCTTCTCTTTAGTTTATGGGAGTGTCTGGGGAATAATTTAAATAATGCTGATCTAGCTCAGCGGCCTTTGTTTCAGGCCTCGGCATTAACAATTTAAATGTGGCTTTTTATTGTTATAACTTTTAGATAAGAAAGTTTTGATATAGGCGGGAGGTTTATGAATGAAATCGTTTGGGTCTTTTACTCTACATATTTAATAATAAAATACAATGGAAACCCATTTTAAAATCTTTTAAAAAATATTCCTCTCTCTTTATATATTTCAAAAGTCCTATGATTACAGTTGTTAGATGACAAAATATAAGTGCAACTTCAGATAAAGGTATTTTTAACTAATTCTTTTTTTATTAAAATAATTTCCATAGTGGCAAGTTCTTCAGAAGTAACTTTTGAGCTTCAAAATGATTCTCTATATATTTTGTACCAAAGATACAGATCCCAGAAAATGTGTACGCATATTTATGCCATCGTATATTTATGTCGATTTCTTTCTTTTTTCAGAGAGAGAAGAAATTTCACTGGCTGCGCGCATGTTTTATGCTGATTTGTTTATATTTGGTATGAATTTTCGAAACTAACTTCCCGGATGGCATGTTGAGAGATATATAAACAAAGGGCAGACATTTAACATGCCCAGGGAGAGATATACCATCACACTCGCCATGAATCGAAGTGGAAAATGTATTTTTCGGGGTCCCGAAAAATGCTCTGATGGCTCAACAATTCTTGGAGGCCGCACACCACAGCTCATTGTTTCCGGGGAGGCGATCTTCCAGCATTTAGCGCAAATTGCAATGTTCCCGGGGAAAATCATGAGTCCTCCCAGGGGAGCTGTCTCCCCCGCGAGCTGCCCCCGTTTCCACCAGTTCAGAGGATATGCAAATGCGCGGAATTCGTGGAGCGACGAAGACTAATTAAACTTTGAAAGAAAAGCCGCTTAAACGCTGTTCTGACAAGGCTCACGGGCAACATCTGGCGCCTTTGTGTGGCTTTTAGCCGCACTCCTCAGAAGGGGCGAAGATGAAGAGCTTGGGGTGGGTGGCGCGGAGGCGGGGCAGGTAAGCGCCGCCATTAAATTGCGCTCATGCTCGTCTCTTTGGGGGTGGCAAGAACGGCTCCTGCCTCCTGGCTCCTGGCTGCCATTGCAAATAATTTATGTTTATTAAATTTATTTAAATTTAATCAGTCGCGCAGGGAGGCAGGCTAAGGGGATGAGGGTGGCGGGTGGCAAAGCCTGCGCCGGGGGATGCTCCTTCTGCAATTTATGTGCAGTGTGTTGTTGTCTGTGCTATCAGATCTGCCACGCCCCCATTGTATTCCCTCCCCCTGGCTCTTCTCCCCGCTCGGCTGCTAATTGTGTGCTTAATCTTGGAAAATATATGGCAGGCTGTCGCTGTCTGTTCCGGAGAGCGGAGGAAATTCCCGGCAAATGTTGCGAATACTCCCGGGCTCCTGGGGGATTAATATATTCTCATCAAATATTTCACGCCATTATTGGAATTACTCCGAGTCGCTGCCAGCAGAGGGAAGCGCGGGTGGTGTTACCAGAGGAGAGCTCTATTTGAGTTTGCAATTAAAACTGTATCATGCCCCCAAAGGATGGTGTTGTCGGAGTAAAATAATACAGTCCAGGTACCATTTCAGAAGACCTGCCTGTTTATTGAAATTGGACTATTACAATTCCAAACTTAAATGAGGAGATTTTTAAACAGTTTTTAAGCATTATTTAAAAACAAATATATGTAAATAAGTATCAGAGAACTAAAATTTTGAATTTCAATGATACATTTTGAAGTATTCTCAAATTCCCCCGTTAAATTTAACCTTAGGGTTAAATACCATTTGAAAGTCTTGATATAAATATACAAGTAAATGTTACATTTGATTAAAATCCCTTAACTTTACAAATATAATGTAAAAGCTAAACAAAAATTTGGAAATCATAACTATTAATTTATTTTTTTGCAATTAGCTTTCACTTTACCAACGAAGTATTCCTAAGGTTCAAATGGCAATTTCGGAAATGAAACCCTAGTTTCGCAGCCATATGCCATATATCATAGCCACCTTTAGAGAACCCTTCTTATCGCTGATATATCGATTGTAATGGATACTCTCATATGTTTTTCGCATTATCTGGCCAGAAGTTACCGAAATTCGCTCTGTATTCCGGAAAGTGTAGACAGCCCTTAATTTTTTGCTCGAACCTGAAAGCCATGGCAACTTGGTAACAGCCCGAATTTTTCGGTTTTCGGTTTTCGCCTTTCGGCTTTCCTTTTCCTCGTTTTCCGTTTTCCTTCTCGCCGCTTTTCCTTTTTTGCACACAGCGCAGGCAAGGTGCGAGTGCGAGCGAGAGGGACGGCGAGTAACGGCAACGGCAGCCATTAGAGCCATTCACCCTTACTGTCTTTATGGCATTTTTAATCTCGTGGGTGGTTGGCGGCGCAACCTTCCCCCAGCCCCCCCTCTGCCACGCCCCCTGACCCCCTGCCCCCGCCCCAGCGAGGGCATTTTTTGCACGCACTGCAAACACGAGGGTGTGATAAGACAAAATACCCGACATAAATGTGAAAAATATATGGCCAGAAGTGAAAAGGGAAAACGGAAGGAGAAGCCAGCCGCAGAATGGGTGTTTTCTGAGGGGAGTGAGGGGGTGGTTTGGCAGGGGCGCAGGCTAGGGGGTATCTTATGGGGGTTTTAAATAGTAATAGTTGCTGTTTGTTATTTTAACAAATTAATATTCCGATTAAAATTTGTGAAGATTATTTTAGAGTTAAAATGTAAAGTCGAAGCAAATATTTGGTATAATATATTTTACATACTAATACATATATATTAATATTTAATATTCTTAGACCCCCCAACTAACCCCTTTGACGGCGCCCCTGATTGCCAGAAAGTCTTGCCAAAAGGAAGCCGGTAAAATCAGACTCTTCTTGGCCCCCATCAGCCCCATTCAGCCCATCGCACCGAAGTGGTTCCAATATATTTGTCGGCCCACCCGGAAGGAGAGAGAGAGAGAGAGAGAGAGGGACGAAGGGGGCAAGTTCCGGGCGGGGAGCCCAACTAATTTTGGACGGACGGACGACGGACAGCTGTGGGGCATTTGTAGCGATGGCCCATAAATGGCATTAGGCGTCTAGAATTGGTAATCCGCAAGATTTTTGCAAACGGCGTCTGCCACTCCCGCCACTTCAGCCACGTTCTCGAACTTTTTCCGGGGACACGTGTCGCCAACTGACCGCAAGTCGAGCACTGTTTGTATCTGTATCCGTATCTGTATCTGTATCTGAATGCGAGTCCCCGCCCCTTTCTGTGTATCTGGGTGTATCTGCGCCTTTCTAGCCCGTCTGTGAGCCGCAGTTTAATTGCAAATGAAAGGCGTTTAATGTGCGCCGCCTGCGATTAAAATCGCCGCGAATCGATGCGACACAATCAGCGGCCATTCAATGATCACAATGAAGTGGCGCCGCAGCGGCTCTGCCTATGTGAGTGGAATTATTTGTTCGCCAAAGTATCTGTAGCTGTAGCTGTATCTATCAGTAACCCTGGCTGTAGCTGTAACTGTAGCTGTGCCTCAGCGAGCTGGGTATCGTGGGTGGGCCTTGGGTTCATCAACACTTTTTGGCTACAAAGTTTGGGGTTATTTTTCGAACAATAAGAGAACACAAAGGACAATGGTAAGTCGAGACTTCAACTACTTAGGAAACTAACAAAAAATATACCCTGGAATCTGGGGATTTCATAAGTAACTTGTTTTGAAAAAGCTAAATAAATTAAATGTCTCTTCAATTATATTTAAAATAAAATAAACAGACATAATTAAACGGGATTTAGCCAATAAATTGATCATATTAATTGTATTTTATAAAGTGAACATTCAATAAATGAACCCCAAAAATATTAACGTTTTTGCGGCAAACATTAATAGAACAGAAATTAAAACAAAAATATTAAAACATGATAAATTATTCTGTGAAGCACTTGCTCTTTTAATATATTCCTGGCCCACCCAAGAACTGCTTAAAAAACCCACACAAAATACAGCGGATTTTCTGCAAAGCTAAGATGCCCAATCCGCCAAAAATAAAGGGTAAAGAAAAGGTTTCGAGGCAGTACATAACTGCAATTGGCCTCGTCTTGCCCTTTGGACGCCTCATTGGCTTTGGCGTTACTTTTTTTTTGGTTTGGGAATGGAAAGGAAAGGCGAGGAAACTGAATTGAAATTGATTGCCTTCATTGGCTGCTTTCTCTCCTTTTTTCTCCAAGTTCATTTGGTCGTGCTATGAACCTTGGCAGCATTATATCGACTTTTATTGAAAATACATATAAATTGAGCCAACTGCTCTCTGACTGCGAGAACGCATTTCGGTATTGTTTTTTGGTTATTGTTTGGCTCCGCTGCTCGGGGTTTCCTTGCCTTTTTCGGCCTTTTCGGTTTCGTTTTCCCAACTGCGTTCACGGCTCGCTGCTCACCGGGTCCCCGCACTCGATATTTGGGTATATATTTATATATACTTCTATTCCTATTTGGTGAAAACAAACACGAACTCCGGTCTCCCATTCCCAGAGCCATTGCCATCTCCATTTCGATTCCGATTCCGATTCGAATGCAGAACCTGGGGGCAGATGTCGGCCATAACTTAGATTGCGTGGGCCGACTTGAAACGATGACGTATTAAAACGCCATTCGGGGAAGGACCCCCGGCCCCTGCTCGCCCCCTCCGTAATCCCCACCACTCCACTTCCCCCGCAAAACGAGAACGTGACACTTAAATTCGTATAAAAAGCATCGATCGATCGATGCGGGTTCTATATTTACCTAGGCGTGCGCATAACTCATGCTTATCCCCCTCAGATGGAAATTTCAATATAATACCCGTAGGCACAGTGCTCGAGGGTACACTGGGAGAAAGGTATTCTGAATTAAATATCTTAAGTTTTAGGAAGGGTTTTACTGACACTATTTAGTCACTGATAACTTAACTTTTACCGCCACTACTACTTGGGAATCTGTTTCTAATCTTTCCCCACAATACCGTTTAAGTTCCCCCTAATTTTCCTAAGTGTACCCCCTTTGCCCCCTCGCATGTTGAGGTGTGGTCCTGAGTAGGGGTCCTGAGAAATTGATTGTCGCCGGCTCCCCGAGTTGCTGAGGCACCGCAGACCGCTTATTAGTGTTTCCAATCTTGCACTTCCTTTGGAATTCTCCCCTGTGCCTTTCCTGCCTTTTCGTGGCTGACAAAGTTGATTAATGGCTCACACACACACACTCGCAGTCGCACTCGCTGTTGGCCCTTTGTTAATGGCTGCCCGAGAAAAGTAGTTTGAGAAAATGGTGTCTGATGGCGATGCTGCAGCCATGCCGAACCCAGAGGAAAGTCTTTTGTCACCGACAGGTTTTATTTCCCCTATTGTTTGGGCCCTTTCAAGTTTGGTTCAGCCCCTATACGCATTTAGACGAAGCTCCGCCGGCAAGGGGACTCCAATTACCTGAATTGCTTCATTAGGAAGGAGAGAGGAGCGGAAGGATTCCCACAAAGGCCAACAACTGGAATAACGAGTTCTCCAAGGGGAGGAATTTTCAAAAAAACAAAAGGCCTGGGGTTTTCTCTATTCATTTCTTTGAATATGTGTCATAAATTAAAGAATTGTAACAAATACTGCAAGGAATGTTGCTTTGCATTTCAAGTAAAAACCAAAAGCAGCCAGGAACTATTCGTTAACTATTGCTATTCCTTTAATGAGCTTAACCTGAAGGGCCATTTCCCCCCGATTATACGCCTTAAAGAGAACTACATGAGTGCATCGTAAACACTCTAATCTTGGTAATTAATCAGAAGACGTAATAAATTTAAGCCGGGAAACGCACACAAAAAGAGTGCATTAGCCGACACCGCAGCGACTTGTTTAATTTCGCGATTAAATTAATATTAATGCTCTCTGTCTTCGAATTTATTACAACCGGAAAGTCGGGGAAATAGTCGCAGTCACGCATTGCACGCGATGTGGAAAATGGAAAACCCGCGAAATTGTCGCACGCCAGAGCCCGGTTCTAAATAAAACTTTTGTGGAAATTAAATATTAAAGCTAATGTCAATGCGTAAAGTTTGCCTACTGATGGCTGTGTTTGTTGTCTCATATGTGCACTGGGGAAAATTAAATTAAGTACAGTACATAGATTCATTTAAAGTATATAAGTGGTAAGGAAAGGCCTGCCATTATTTATGCTTGATGAAGTCACAATTTATTCTGAAGAATTTTGATATATTCTGCTATAAAACATTTAAAATAAATCATTTTAATAATCTAGCTACGAATTTATAAATTATTATGGAATTTAAAGCACCGATAAGCTCATTTATGGCTTGACTTTTGAACCAATTTTTTCGCGGAGTGTGAGAGGGGAACAAACTTTGATTAAATGAGCGGGGGGGAGGCAATTGTCTGTGGAACGTGTGCGCTTTTAATTTGATTTTGTCTGCGCCAAAATTTACATGTCTGCTGGCCCATTCCCATGGCCCAAATCGCGCGCCAGTCTGGCTGCCATTTTGGTCCTTGTCTGCGGATGTGTCGCCACTCCGGAGAACCCTTCCCCGTGCCGCCTGCTCCTGGTAATCCAAACCCCTTTGCCAATTTGCACCACTCGGGCATTAAAACCGCAGATTAACAGCCGCACGGGGTAGTTAAAACACGGAAAAAAAAACGCAGAGAAACGTGTCATTTCGAATTTTCCGCCGCCGCAGGGCGAAATGAAAAAAAAAAAAAACGAAAAACGAAAAACGAAAAAAAATAATACAACGACACGAAACGTGCCGATAACACGGTGTCGTATGGGAGCGAGACAGGAATATGAATGGAGAGCGAGAAGGGGCGCTCGAGGGAGCAGCCAATGTAAATACCAAAAACAACACAGAATAAAGAGGAAAACAGAGACCGAGAGAAAACACAGGGAATCGGAAATTAAACAAAACCGAAACGAAATGGAATTCGCTTATCGCGCCTCATAAATTAACCCCTGCCAGCCGCCGGCCATGCTCCCCGAGGGCAGCGAGAGAAAGACAGCAGAGATACAGCACACAGATCCCCAGCGGGGTCAGCATTTATCTGCGAAATGGCGGATCTTCGCGCCCCCGTATCCCCTGCCGCCTCACAGAAAATATGGAAATTCAATTGAAACATTGCCATTGCACTGATATTCCCGACTTCCAATGAGAAGGAGAAGTTCAAGCCAGGGTTCAGAGAGAGAGATAGGAGGTCTTGCTGAGACGGAGACAGTTCATAATTCAATTCCCCAGCGCGCGAGACTATCGCCAGTCGCAATTATGGCTTGTAAAATTAATAAAAATAATATATTTTATTATTCCATTCGCGCCGTTATCGCTGTGCGGGGAATGCGAATAAATCAAAGATAGATATGTATATTGTTGACTTGGAAAATAATTAAGCGGTTTGTCTTAGACAATCACTGAGCCATTAATTCGCAGGGCAACTAGAGAGGATTATATATATTTCAATTAAAAATTATTGATACATATGAAAGAAAAGTACTGGGAAATTATATTTAAGCCATGCTTTGATAGTAGAAAAAAGTAGGAAATGTATTTAAGTTGAGGATATTTAAAAATATAAATATATTTTGAAATATCGTAATATATAAAAGCAGTTCTCAATAACATAAGAACGAATTTAGTAATTTCTAATTATTAAAGATCTAAAGAAGACTAATTTGACCTTCACCGATCTCTTCAGTAAAAGTTCCTCACTCTCCTCCCTCCACATTCCTAAACTCCACTTTTTGGCTATCCCCCAAGACCTATTGTAACCCTAAACCCAGGCAGAAAACCCGCAGCAGCAGCAGATCTATGCAGAAAGGCAGCAACTGGAGCTCGGTGAGTTAATTACTTGTCAAACAGCGGCTGTAAGTGCTGTAAATTGCCCAAATGACTCCGCTCCACGCCAACGCCAGAGATTTATTTTCAAAACAAACACCAGAGGATCGCCAGTGGAACCCCGAGGGAGAGATTGGGGGCCGGGCGACTTGAACCCGCTCCAATATCAAACGATCTGTGACGCCCAAAGCCGAGCCGTGGCACGTACTTCTGCTCCGGTTTCAGCCCCTGGAACAGGGCTAAGGACCCGGAGGCCAAGAGACCACAAGCCGGCTGCTTGGACACTGGTCGCAATTTGTTGGCCCTTGTTTTCGAGAGCAATTAAACGGCTCGCAATTACATGCCACACCGAAAACAAAGAACAAAGGGAGAGGGCCAGTGGCTAATGTCATTGCGTGGCTACCGGGCGTATGCGCAATGTACGCTTGAATTCATTTCCTAATCGATAAGACCTCCTTAAAAGCCATAAACAAGGTTTTGCCATGCTGGAAGTTAAGTATACTAATTGGATATAAAGTCTAGGTGGCATAAAATACAACTTTATATAAAATATTATATTTATTTCGTTTATAATATGATCTATTAAACATTACATTACATTATCTATTTAGCCAATTAATAAACCCACTATACTACCCGATTGTTACTCGATTACGTGCCCTATTCAGAGGCCCAGCTAATGGGAAAACTACAAAGTGAATGGCCATTAACTCGAGTGAAATGTGAATGGGAATTTAGATGGGAATGTGAATGTTACTGCGGCTGTGACTGTGAATGCCGATTAATGACCGCCCATTGTAACCCGCAATTGACAGTGGCTACCCGTGTTCCGAACTAATTAAATGGGACATATAACATACCGGCCATAGCTATCGCTATACGGTGGTGATTCGCTAAACAATCAACGCCATTATCGGGCCCATAAAACGGGGATCGGGATCGGTGGTCGCTCGGTAGTCCACCACATAACATCATGATCGTTATGCACGGCGCAAGACCATGCGTAAAATCGTAAATAGATCATAAAACGCCCATAAAAATCCCTTTAACGAGCCCAGAAGAACGCAGATCGCCGTCCGATCAAATCATCAATCGCGTGCAGCTTCGAGTGAGTTTTTGTTTGATTTCCCTGTCACCAGACGAGGTGTACTCAATGGTATTTGTTATGGACAGCAGCGGTTCGTATTTTGGGGGGCCCTGTCGATAAGGAATGGTGATTTATGGACCCAGGCGAATACTTGACTTGAATGCTGGCTGCAACTTTCACGGAGCTGAAGAGATTGGCATGGAGAGGCGATGGAACCGGGGGGTATCTAAACCTTTTCAGATACCCTCGCATTTGCCGGTAAATGACTCCGATAAACAATGCAATTGTGCAGGGAACAGGACAAAGGCTGAGGGATTTATGACAGGCCAGCAGGAGCTATGTGACGAATGCATTCCGCCGAGAAGGGTTCGTCGAGGTGAAAGTAGCTGCGAGAAAAAACTACACCCGCAGCAGGTAAATCATATTTTTAGACTTTTCAAGGCCATTCGGCCAGGCCCTAAAGGAACCATCATATTCCACGGATTACCCGCAATCCTTAGACCATAACCCATTGGCTCAATGCCAGTCGGGGAATTAACTTCAAGGGTTTCCGGTTAATTGCGGTACTTACCGTTGAAATCGCCGCAAACGACACGCTCGAAGGGGCTTCCCATCCAGTCTGAAATTAAAGAGAGAGAAACACAATTAACTTATGGGTTTTCTTCGATATTATGTTGAGTAACTAAGGAGTTGTGTGTGTGCTCCCCATGTGCTGCTAATGCGAAATTCCTCGCCAAACAGCCTTGAGGCCCAGCGAGTCCCGCTGAGTAATGGAGCGACGCGACGATCTCTCAAATCATGTCCACTGCTGCCCCCTGGCCGAGCCCAGAGGTTCCACATGGCATGGCAGCCTTCATAAACCACTCAATCGGGCCGTTTTCAATTTAGTTGTCAGCGCCGGCCACAAAAAGCAGAATTAGCCGGGCCACCGGACCACCGGCAGAGTGAACCTCTGGCCAGTTGAACCGGCTCCGCTTAAAGTAGACCACGAGATGGCGGAGATGGAGAAGGAGATATGGAGAGGCTGGGGACAGAGGAGGCGGAGCAGTCGTCTGGAGGAGCATCTGGGGGAGATGACCGAGAGGCAACGACCAGAGTCGTCGGCTCCTCCTAATTAATAAGCAGATGAAGCTGCTCGGCATCGGTTGGCGCATTTTTAATTAAAATACACAAATTTCTGTGCATTCGCCTTGTCGTTGTTGCCACTTTATTTGACACACGAACGGAGAGACGGACGGGGAGACGGACGGAGAGACGGCCGGACGGATAGACGGGCAATCTCTAATATGTACAAAGATTCTGCAGGCCGAGACTTCTTTGTCGCTTCGATGATTGCACAATTTATGGGCCAGACGCTTCTTATCTGGCCAAGGCAGTGCTCTGTCTACACATAGAAAATACTTGCGCATAGTTGATATTTTCAACAAAAATAAAGCTTATTTTAAATAGTTTTAAATGTGTAAATGATAATAAAATATAACATATAAGCCTTTATATTTTTGAAACACCTCTCTCTTAATTTTTTCTCCCCGTGTACCTGTTCGCCCCCTTTTCTTGGATATTTTCTTCGTCTTGCCACCGCACGTGCTGAGTGTGCGAATATCCCAGCGCCGCCAAGAAAGACGGGGAAAAGCTCTTTGCCATTTTCATGCTTTGTCGGGCTGCGCTTTTCCAGATAATTAAGAAAAGTTAACCTCTTTGCTTTCTTATCAGCATAATCAGGTACAGGCCCGCCTTACCGCCTTTCCGCCCGTTATCCCAGTTTCTTTCTGTCCTGGCAACATGCAACACTGCAACATTGTTGTTGATGTTGCTGCTGGCGCAGTCGGTGCAACGATGTGAAAATGAAAATTCATTCAGACGCTTTGGCGTAAAATATTAAAATTCATTAGTTAAATTGCATTTGGCAAGCATTCAGCTGTAAAACGTTGCTGTTGCTGTTGCAGTTGTTCGTGTGTCCGGGTCTCTGTCTTTGGGTGGGTTTCGCAGAGGCTTGGCCAAGTGAAAGCCAAGGCGCCCAGACTTTTGCAGGAGGGATTCTCCCAAACATATATATGTGTATGTGTGTATATATGTGCAGTTTATGTGCAACTTTATGTACAGTATCTGGATTTTTCGGGGGGAGGAGCAGGCCAGGAGGAGAACCCGCTGCGTCGACGTGTCGCGCACTTGGCTGCCATAATGGCGTCATGCTCGTATTTACTTTCATCGCCGCCAGTCGCGTCGTCTATGATCTCGTTGACAATTTTATCGCCGCTGGCGCTGTGAGCAGGAGATATGCAAAATATTTCATTGTGCGAAATACCGTTCATCTTTCCGGGCCGGGCTTTTACTATTACCAACAGGTTTTGGCCACTTGAATGCCTTTATTTATGCATATGTTTTCATAATTTCATCGGGCTAAAATGTTGGAATTGATATTTAATCTGCATAGATTAATCGGAGCGCTAGTTATCGATTCGCTGACACCCGACTCTGGTTAATAATGTAAATTTTCAGAGGCCCGACAGCGGGTTTTATCCAGTTTAACTCTTTGTAAGTTCCTAACTCTCTTCCTGGGTTATGATATACATAAAATTACCACCTTATATTCATTTATTAATACCTCGATTTGAGATCTGTCTGCAGGCCCATCAAAGGCTAATTACTCATAATTACTCATTACTAATTACTCATTGCCCTGCCTGGGCCATAAATTCAAGTGAAATCCCAGCGGTTCCCGAGTAAATACATGGCCCGATCTCTTCTCTATTCCCTCGACCGATGTGCAGTCTATAACTCGGGCCAATTGACAGTCTATTCATATGCTGTCCGCCATTAATCAGGAGGCGTTCAACCCAGCGGAAAACCGAGTTCTCGCTCAATTTCTTGGGCACTGAGGAGATGCCAAATAAATCTGCCGGGGCAGAAATGCGCGAAAAAGAGCGAGCGGATCGCGTAAATTAAACTGACCCACATAAATTTGGAGGCGAGTGCGCTGGTACTACGTTAACCGCATAAAAAGATACACTGTGTCTGCTTGTATCTCTACTAGCTGCGGCTGTATCTCGCGGCGAGTATCTGTATCTGGATTTCGTATGCGCGGGGCACACAGCTCGGGACTTTTTCTGTGCTTCTGTGAGAGGGGCAACCTTGAGGCTATTTAAATTACAAATCGACGCGCCAAACAACAAGGCGGACGGACGGACGGACAGACAGGCGAAGCACTTTTCAAACTATTTTCATTTTTATTTACTGCCAACTTTTTAGCTCTTCGTTCATTTCGTTTTTGGATACGTTTTGGGATTCCGTTTCGGATTCGAATTCGGTCTCGAATCGCCCTGGAAGACTGATGCGAAATAAACGACTTGGAAGTGCCCCGCAAAGTGTTCATTATGAATTGGAATAGGCGGCGGAATGGCGCTGGATGGGAATGCTATTGGAAATTGTTTGGGCCACGTTAGTCTGTTGTTTATAGAGGAGCTGGGGGGTATAAACTAACCATTGAGAGCTCTAAACGTGGAATAACACGATCGGTATAAACGGTAAATATAAACCATTGATAGAAAACTACAAATTATAAACGATTAGGGGTCTTAAATAAGAAAACTATTTATCGCCCGAAGTGTTGGTCTATTTATAAACACACTGACTTTGGCATTTAATAGAAATTGTAATAAAAAGCCTCAAAATTACATTTCATAGAGTTTTCCCTTCTTATTAACTTTATTTGATAATTTAAGACAAATCCTCTGTATTACCTCTTCAGACTTTGTTTATCTCTGTTGTGATATATAGACACAAAAGGCTATAAGATCGATTCATAGATCATTAAAATGGAATTGATTTAAGATGAAATGTATGTTTATATATATCTGTGGAGTACATAGTTCCTTTCAAGATTTCAGAATGGGTTTTCCCATGAGAAATTGGCATGATTTATTTCAAATATGTGCAGAGATCGATTCTTCATTTTAGATGCCTTTTTTTTCTCGAAGTAAGTGGTTAAATAATTTATCAGATCGATCGATATATCATTTGAGAGACTGTTAATTTAAGGTGATTTTATTTTCTTAAATAAAAGAGTATGGATTTCCACAGATGTAGTATTCAGTAATGAGTTGAAATAGTGATTTTTATACCCGATTTCCCACTCTTCTATTTATATAAAACTTAAATCTATGACTCACCTGTGAGCGTCATCCAGGGATACCTTGGCAGGTCGGCAATGCCGGCTCCGCCCGCTCCACCGGCGCCGGGCATCACGCCGGAGGCTGGCTGGGTGCAGGCGTTGCCCAGGGAGTCCACGCCGATCGCTCCGGCACTGGCCGCGGAGACCGCCGAGGCGGCGGCTGTGGCGTGCTGATAGAACTGGGCGAACTGCGCGGAGGCCGAGGCAGGTACGCTCATCGACTGGTAGCTGTTCATCACGGTGTCCGTGTACCTGCTGTGGGAGAGAGAGAGGGACACTCGATTAGCCTCGGGAACATGTGTGTGATCCCTGCTCTCCTGACTCCTGACTGCTGACCGCTGACTCCCCTCCCTGCCAGAAGTCACATGCTAATGAGCCGCTGTGCGCCGAGACCATTTGCATGCCCCCTTCTGCGGTCGCCTCTAATTGCCCGCTAATCCCGAGCACGCCCACGCACAGCAGGACTCACTGTAGTCACAGTACAGTGGACTAATATGCAAATGGCCGCAGCGGAAGGTCAGGCTGCGTGCGAATCTTGTGGGCACCGCAGGCCGCTCTAATTTGCCGACTTTATGGCCATTCGATATGAATGGCCAGTGGTCAAGGACCCTGGGCCCAGGAGCCTGCCAATAATTAGAGCGCATTCGAAACGGATTTGCGGTTTGCGGTTTGTGGAGATTTGAACTCAAGGCTCAAACGAAATGAATTCCAAATGAATTCTCGGAAGGTGACTTTTAGTTATTTTTAAAGAGGAAGCTGCCTTAGCAATAAGTATAAAGTATAAAGCAGGCAAGGGGATCGATATTTTAGTTGAAAATAAATACTAACTTAGGGTGTCCCATATCGATACCATAATACTCCCTTATGTTTCATTAAAGTTGCAGGTTGCAGTTGAATTTGACATAAATGGGATCAGAGATAAAGTTTAGCATTAATACGAATGGAATTAATGAAAGGAGGTTTATGTTTTGCTTAATAATATATAATCTTTATAGAAGCATTAATGAGAAATTGAATTAAAAGTAGAGAATTTATTATAGACTATAGATTGCTTTGCAAATATTTAATCATATATTTAATGAAAGAGACTGCAAGATTAAAAAGTAAATTCGGTCATAATTTGATGACTTCAACTAACAAAAATCTTGACTTAATAAATTTGACTAAATTTAATTTGAAAATAAGTTTCAGAGAGTTGGATGCTTTATAGGGCATAGCAATTTAAATTAGTTATAATTCTACAAGAAATTCTAGAATGGTGCCTAACGAATGAATGTTTTTTAGGAAGGCTGGATAAGTCTTTAGTTCTTTCTTGTAAGGAAAATAATGTACATTCTTTCCATCTAATTTTAGAGGTTTTTTATTACAACTTGCTTCATTTTCCCCCTAAGTATTTTTAGCTGTCGCCCTGGGCTCTACACTCACCTGCACGACTTGTCCTCCAGTCCAGAGAACCCGGCCATTCCGGAGAGTCCTCCGTGGCTGCTCGGGTGGTTCGACACGTACGGATACATCTTGCTGGTGGGGATGGCAAACGAGGAGCTGGCCGCGGCGGCGGCGGCTGCAGCGGCGGCTGCGGCGGCAACGGATGCGGAGGCCGCTGATGCAGATGCGGCGGAGTGGGACGCGGACACGGATGCCGCCGATGCGGAGGCCCCGGAACCCGGCGAGTTGTCGTTGAGGCTGCGGTGCAGCGAGGAGCTGCCGGAGGCCGACGGCGATGGGGAGCAGCTGCTGTCGCCCGCCGACGGGGGCGTGAGCAACAGTTGCTGGTGGGCGTGGCCGTGAGAGGCGGCAGCGGCAGCGGCTAGCTTGTTGATGTGGTGCTGCTGCTGCTGCAGCTGGAGGGCGGCGGAGAGCGAGGAGTACTGGTGGTGCTGCTGGTGGTGCACCTGTGCCTGCTGCGCCTGCTGCTGCTGCTGGAGATGCTGCTGCACTTGCTGCTGCTGCTGCTGCTGCACCTGCTGCTGGTGCTGCTGGAACGGGGACGAGGAGGAGACCGGCGAGTGGGGCGACTGGTGGCCCAGGTGCTGGCTGAGCTGGCTGGGCGAGAGAGATCCGCCGGAACCGCCTGCGCTCAGGTTGATGTTGTTGTGGTTGCTGCTGCTGCTGGGGCTGCCGCTGCTGTGGTTCGTGTTGCTGCTGGCGCTGGTGTTGTTGCTGTGGCTCACGGCGGAGGCGGCGGCGGCTAGAGCGGCGGCGACTGCTGCAGATGACGAAGTCGGGGGGGTGGTGGTTAGGTGGTGCGAACTGATAAACGGCTGGAACTGTGGATACTTTGGCAGCATACTATCGAAAACAAATTTTGACATTGCACATAGTTTTCTGCTCTCTGGCCGAGGATCGAGTCTTCGGATTGCCTTCTTTCTCTCTTATTTTTTCACTCAAGTTCTTTTCGTTGTTTCGACTTCGGTTTTATTTTTAGCTATGTTTTTTGTATCGGATATGTTCGGTTAAAACATTTCAACATTCTTTAACAAATTTTGTGCGAATTCAGCGAAGGAAAAAGAGCCAAAAGCTGGTCCTACTTGTATTCTAACAATGTTCTTTATTTTTTACCCTTTCTAAACTATGTCTTCCCAAGATTTTATATATTTTCAAGATATATTATCTATTCTGTCAAAATATTACCTACAGGACCACTTTCTAAATAATTTTAGAACTCAGTAAAGCCTAAACTGTATTCTGTATTTATTACCCTTTGGGTTATAGGAACACTAACATTATCTAACCTTATAAAATATATATAAATATAAACCTAATATTTCCATTAACCTATTCAGTCTCTAAAACCCTAAAAATTGTAATGACATCTCCATTAGCTTTATAGCTTTATAATCCATGAGAAATATGATTAGAAATGCCCATATCTGTCCAATCAAATTAACTTTAGTGTCTACAATTTATTATTATAAACTCCTCTCTTGATTCAACTTTACAGCCCCAATAACCCTAGGAAACTACAGTGGAATCACTATATAAATCACCGCAAATTGATCAAATTAAAATGTACTAAAAGCCAAAATAGCACAGTCTACGGTATAATAAAAATGTTGCTCAAAATGTGATAAACAAAAAGAAACAAGGGGGAAAATATATACTGCTTATAAAAATTGCTCGGAAAACATAAAACGAACATTAGCCAAATTGAATATGTTTAGACTGAATATAAATCTTTCGGATGGCGAGAAGCAGAACTCAAGTGGAAAATATATATAATTTCAGACTTTTCAGCTATCAGAGTTTTCCCAGCACAATGCCAAAGGGGTTAGTATGGGCTTAGTCACCCCGATTAGTTTAGTCTAGGACGGCAAGTAGTTAGTAACGTTTAAGGATAGATGCGAGATAGAGATTGGAAACTTTGCCCGACTTTAAGCTACTTTCTCGTTTCGGAGAATTGGGAAGTGCATGTGGTTACCTTTCTCGGGATTTTCTCTAGCGAACTTTTGGCGAGCAGCTTTTCAGCTTTTCCGTTTTCTTTTTCGCTCGAAACTGGCGAATTCACAACGAAATTTGTTAAATTTGCATATGGGCTCGAATTACAGCCGAGGGTGTTGTTGTGCCAGCTGCTGTGTGTGTGGTGTGGTGTGGCTTGGTTTATTTGTTGTGAAAGCAATTAAAGGCGGCCATCAATTACGCGGAATTTTGAGTGGTCCAAGTGCCGGCGGGATTTCGTACGTGTGATTTATAGGCGCGCGATCTGTTTTTTAATGGCACTCTTATGTTTTTACGACTTTCTTAGGACCTATCCGGTGTGTGAGTGTGTGTGTGTGCGCTTGTGGAGAAAGGCTTTCTCCGTTTTGCTTTAATTACTTTGTTTAAAATGCCATAAAACACTTGGCAGGTAGAACTATCGAACTCGAACTCGAACTCGAACTCTGGGGCCCTTTTACGATGTCAACTTTATGGCTTTTTAATTTTTATGCACCGCACACTGAGAGTTATAAACGGAGTGTTTTGACAGTTTTTCGGTTTCCCGATTTTTCACATGGTATTTTGTCGTATTGCTATTTATGCGGCACCGCGTTTTATGCGCTCTATAAACTGTTAAACTGTTAAGTGACAATAAGCCGGCGGATCGGACTCAGAATCGCATTCGAAGTCGAAATCGGTGAACGCAATCGTAATCCGGAGAATCGAAATCGCTGAATCGGGAGCTGAAGCCAAGAGTGGAGCTGAGTTCCGCAGACACTACTGCGCGCCACGATAATAAATATTATAATAAAACGAAATTTTTAAAAGAGTATAAAAATTTCGTGTAATTGGTAATTCTTGCTGCCGGCGCGGGCAGCGACGCCAGCAGAGGCAGCGACCGCGACGAAGCAGCGACTGAAGCGGCGGCGGTGGCGGCGACGCAGCGCTTTGAGTTCGTTGGAGACTTGAGTTTTGTCTGTCTGCGGATGGGATTTGGATTTATTTATTCCTCCGCTGGTTATGTTGCTTTTGCTGTTGGTGTTGCTGTTGCCGTTTTCTGGAGAGACTACGCGGCGAAGGCCGAGCGTTGTGGCGTTACGAGCAGCGAAACGTTTATGGCGCAATACAAAAGCCATGCGAGCGTTCTTATGGGCAACTGGATGCTGAGTTTGTGACATTCATTTCGAGCGCACACAGACACGCGGCCAACGCAGCTCTCACTCAACGCCGACTGCGGGCAATAGGAAAGATGGCAGCGTCACTTACTCATACGCTTGTCTCGCTCGCACTCGTTGCTTTTTGCGTTGCCAGCGAGCTCCTCGCTGCTTGCTCTCCCTTTCGAGCGCATGATGGCCGCCTTGGCTGCTGCTGCTCTTTGAGTGAGTTACTCGAAGTTGAGTGCTTTTTTTAGTGCTCGCTTAATTTTCATGTTTATAACGTGAGAACTCATTCGCAGCTGAGCGCAACTACTTTGAGCCGCCCCGAGTGAGTGGAATGCTTTTTTAAGTGTTTTATGCTTTGTTTGGCAAAATGTTATTGTTGATTAAATTACCCCGCATTATTCATGCTGAGTGTGAGTGCGGGCGAGTGAGTCGATGGCTCCCCGAGTGAGTGCTTTCCTATACAAATTAGCCTAAAATTTGTCTCGGTTTTTTTATAGCCGAAAAAAAAACACTGAAATTACGAAAAATCCATAAATTCGAGAGATGAAAAACGCCGACGCTGCAAAATATTCGCTCTTCCTCTTCCTCTTTCATTTTTCGGCCACCGCCTTTTGTTCCTCTTTTTCTCTTGCTTTCTTCGCCTTTCTCCTCTCCTCTCTCTCCGTCTGTTGCCGTTTGTCGCTGGAATTGCTGTTATGACATTTTTATGAAAAATTTCAAATTTACGACTGAAATTGGACAACAAAAACAGACATTTCCCCAACCCCCTCTGTGTGTCTCTTCTCTCTCTATCCCCATATCGCTCTATCTCTGCTCCTCTCTTTCTGCAAATAAAGCGAATCTGCAATTTCTTAACTTCTTCACTTTTGGAAGTTTGCTATGTATATCTACGGATATGGGTGGGGGTGACAGTGGGGGCGGGAGAGAAAAGGAGAGATGGAGAGATAGTGTGACCGAATTACTAGATTTAAGATTTTAATGATGTGTGGTATTAATTTATTATATTATTTATATACTATAATGATACAAAATATAAATAAAAATTACTAATAAATAATATTATACTTATAAAAAAAAACAAAATAGATATTTTTAGGAATTTTATTTATTGCTGAAAGTTAAAAATTTTTATATTTAAAATGGGGTACAATTAAGTATAATTAAGAAATTTATTAATATACACTTACAAAATATCACAAATTAAAAATAAAATTTTTCTGATTAATTATTTTTTAATTGATTGATATCATAAACTTCTTTATTAAGAGTACAAACCACTATTAAGCTGAAATTGAAGCACAAAAATATTTATAAATTTAAAAGCAACATTATTTATTTTTTAGTTAAGAGCTAATAAGATATACAGGGAATGTATTTATTTAATTTCTCTTACAATCATCATTTCTTACTTAGTATATCACAAGGTGATTTCTTATTCTAAGTCTATTAAATCTCATAGAATTAATTTATTTCCGCTTAATTATGCTCTCAGCACTTAACATATTTATTTCAATTTAATTATCCGCTCACCGGTCAGCACCTGCCGTTTAATGGGCTTCCCGCCTGGCTAAAACCTTTATAATTGACTTTAGCGTAGTTTTACGGCTCTTGGCCAAGTGCGATTGCCGAATCCTGGGCGATAACAATTGAATAATTGATCAATCAGCGGATTGGCTAAACAATCAATTTTTTGGCACACTGGCTTGTTAAGTCTTGTATGGTTTTATGGCCAAGAGGAGGGGCTCTCGAGGCGGACACGGCGTTAACGGTCGGCCGAGTGCTTTAAAATTAATTGCTCATAAATTCCAAATTAAACATTTTGCCACACTTTGGTTCATGTTTATGGGTCATACGGCGAGTGCGAATGAGTGGCCGCCGCACTGAGTGCACTCAAACGCGTTCGTGCACTGGGAAAAATAAGGGGAATTTAAAGTTGTTCCTAATAGCATCGAAAAACATATAATAAATAACCTTCTAATAATTTTAAATCCCTATTTTATTTGATGAACTTGTATTGTATTTTTTAATAAATAAATTGGGCACAGATCTGTTCAAATTAAATACCATTAAAATACATATATAAAAAATACATATATTAAAATATAAATATATACATATTAAAATTTCTAAAGTGTTGCTATTTCGTGTTGAATAAACTTTTAAAGTGAGTTAGTTACTCATAAAATATCCCCCGTAATTTAACAAATAATACTTTTTAGAACCCACCCTTACAGATATCTCATTTATTTATTTTCCTACATAGGTTTTTTTTCGAGTGCACTCAGATCTGCAGCCACTCACAGCGGGCTGTGATTTACTGCCCCTGCCGCGGGGTTATGGGCTCTGGTCGGTACGGGGTGTATGTGGTGCGGGCTATAAGACCGTGGCAGGTGGACCGCCCAACGACCGGAAAAGTGTAAAAGGCCCATTTTGATAATCAAAACAAATAATAAAACAACTTCGCACGTTAGTCTACTAACAACAATAAACAAAAAACAACCCATTAAACGATAATAATCGTAATAAACTAATAAAAATTGAAACTGGGTGAGTGTGAAAGAAACCCCTGAAGAGTAAATAAATAAAAGTAGAGTAATTTTTAACAATAAAACACTATTTTGAGTTCCCGGGAGGGGTGTTTCGAGTGGAGTCGGCTTCTCTGGCTTTCTGGTGGTGGAATTGCGAGCGATTGCGATCCTCGGGAGCGGAAAACAAAAGCGGAACGGAACAAATCATAAAAGAAGCGGCTCCGTTGTGCGTTTAGGCCGTAATCTCCCGTGCGACAGGTTGTATCTAAAATAAAAAATAGGCATAAAAAGAGGGGAGACGCGTGCAGTGAGAAACACTTGTAAAACAATAAAGCCACAAAAAATATTTACCGGGGAGTGTAGAGGCCAAATGAAAGTGAGTAAGTGTAGAGAGTTATTTGTTTTTATGTCCGATGACTTGACACTTTGGAATTTAATAGTTTTAAAATGGGTTGTAAATCGTATATATGGTGATTTAATTTGCAACACAAAATCAATATGTTAAAAGCTTAAAATCACTTTTTTTTAAGGAATATGACATTTTAATATGACTTTAACATTGTTTTTCAAGTTTGTAGTTAAGGGAAATGCTTAAATGATTATATTATAGAAATAAGAGTTTCGCAGAAATTTAAGGTGTCACTCTTTGTGCATTGCAAATGTTTTATAAACATTTTGTAAAATATATTTTTATTAATATTATCTTTTACATCATATACATATTTAACAAGTTTAGTGAATTTTTTGACTTACATACTATATTAAAATAAACCAATATAACTTGAGTTTTCTAAGGTCATTCCAGTAAATCACATTTTTATAGCTTTATCCTATTATAATACATCATCAATTGCCTGATAGTGTATAGTATATCTAAGTAAGAGTATGTTAACTGCAGTTTCTAAACCCTGACCAAAGATATTCGCAACTGCAACTCGAAAATCCATTAAATTAATAAACTGCCAGCGGATTTGGCTTTCCTTAGGTGGTTCCCACAAGCCGACATGTGTGCAACTATTGCCATTGCGATTTCTCGAGTGCGGATCGTAAAAGCCGCTGGAAGACAGGCGTAATTGCCCATAAAAAGACTGTAAAGTATGCCGGAGTGAGTAATGAGACCGGAATCAATTGTGACTCGCTGTGAATCAATGGCATTGAGTGAGACTCTGAGCTCTGAGTGAGAAGAAGTGCGGCTCAAAGTGGGAATAAACTCGCTGCACATTAAGTTCATTCCCTAATTTGATACACTTTTATGGCCCCGAGTTTATGGCTTGTTTGGCCGGGCTCGGGCTTGTGGTTTTCCCCGTCCGCCGATCTGACGGATGAGTTTTCCGTCGGACGACGACGATTACTAAATGCCTTCTCACGCAATCATTTTTTAATCCCCGATGCGGTCGGGTTTATGGGTCACCCATCCAGCCGGAATCCGGAATCCGGAATCTGGGTCTCTGTGTCATCCCATCTGCACGGAGGCGATCTCGAGTCACCTCCGAATTACACAATAAAAATTATACGAGTGTCTGTCGGAGTTGCCTCTCCACTTTATTGCATTTTAATTGCTCTAATGACACACTGTTCTGTAAAGTGCGTAGGTAATAGATATAAATGTTGGATATAGTCAACAATGCATGAGTTACAGGGACAAGACCAGAGGTCCTTAAACTGAAGGGTGTAGAGTATAAACATGAGTTATTCACTTACCTTTATGGCACAAGTGGCGGTATCTGGAAGTAGAAATAAATATATACAATTATTTATAAGAATTTTGATTGACTTCCTACCAAGGCTACCTCTAAAATTTGTGAAATAGAATAATTCTAAGGTTGTTGAGCATTTAAAGTCACATACAGTCATACAAGCTCACAAATAGATACTTTTAGTCTCAACACAAATACACACGAAACACATGACTCAATACCGAAACTACAAACTTATATTTGAGCAGAATGGAAATCGATCCGACAGAGTCCTTTTCAGAGAAAACCAGAAGGATGAAGAGATTGCTCCACCCGTTCCAGATAGCGAGATACCTTATGGAGATCAGTCAGTCGCTTGCGGATTCATTTGCAAGGCTCATGACCTCGTGGCAGTGAGTTCTTCATTTGAATATAGGTAGAGTGTATCTCTCAGATATCAATGTAAGCCATTGTATATTCCAGATAAGTGTAGTTATGATCTTGGCGGCATTGTGCTTGGCTTTGTTGAGTAAGGACGCCGATGTCCCATATTCCTTGACCAAAAACTGGTGGCCCATGGTTGGGGCCATCATTAGCTTGTCGGTGTTTAATTCAATTTTGTGTTGGGGCTCTGCGATGTTCCAGAATAAGTATATCTTGTTGGCATTATACGCGGCAGCTCAGCTGTTTACGCGACCATTCTGGTGAGTTTTTACTGCCAATTACTGGCTCCTTGAACTTCGATTATCCAAAGGCTTGTCCTTAGCATTTCCCTGGCCCTCAACGTTCAAGGGCTGATCAAAGGAGAATACGACAAGGACGAGTATATAATGGCTCTCCTGTGCCTTATTCAGGATGTTATATCCATCACTATATTCATTATCTCACTGTGTGGTGGCCATGGTTCGAGTTCAGACAGCGACAGTGACGACTATGACAGCTAAAGCTATGTATGTGCAAAATTTTAAAACAAATAGTCGCGCTAAATATTTGTCGGTGTACCCTTTAATTAATCCTGCTCTGAAATATATTAATTTATTAGCAACTAAGACGCTTTAGCTATATATTTATATATTTATTTATTATATATTATATTTATATTTTTATATATATATTTTAAAAATGTAAACTAAATAATAGGAAATATCGGGACTAAGGAATCCTTTGAGTTGCTCCACATTAAACTCCTTTTCAGTTTAGAAAAATGGTTTCTTCTCTTCAAATTTTAATTCAGCAAATACAATAAAATCAATTAATACAAAGCTCAATTATTATTTTTGAATTATGCTCAGTTCTTGTTGAAAACATTTTTTTTGTTACTTGAAAGGTATTTTGAATCATTCACTAAAATAAAATGTATTAAGTGCTTCCCCAATGGTTTCCTTAAGAAAGAAGCTCGGCATTCATCCCAGTTTCGACCTCGCATCGGGCAGTGGAAATTCGGGATGACGAGCGTGTTTTATAGGCCTCAACAAGACATTAAAACACACGCATACGCCCCGTTGGCGCGGGGTGGCCATTACGATACCTGGGGCGGCGGTTTTTCAGTTTTTCCCCCAGCTGAAAGAGGGAGGGAACGAGAGAAAGAGAGAGCGAGAGAGAGAGAGCGGGAGATGGGCGATGATGGGCTCGCTGCGAAAGGAGATTTCAATATCATAAAAAATCGTATTAAGAGAATCTCATATTGGGAATCGTAAAGTTTTTACGAGCGTTTAATGGACTCTTGCAGTAAGCGTGAGTATTTACGCGCTGCTTAAAAGCGGTAAAATATGGCCAAGTGGGTCGTGGGACAGGACAGTGGCGGGAAGCTGCAGAAAATGCAGATGCTGCGGATGGAAAACTTCAATTAGAGACAAAAAGCGAAATGGTCATTCAATTACCGGAAAACTCTCGCAACTCCCTAATGGCGCCATCTGGCCGCCGTTCGCCGAAACACTGCAGCGGCCAAGCAGTGAAAGCAGTGTTAAGGTTCAGGCAAGCAGTGCGGGAGAAAGGACATTTGAAGTCTTGTCCGTTTCGCAACGAAAGAGATAGCCAGAGAAAGGGAGGGCCTGCTACGATCTCTAATGCCAATAATAAAGGGCGTGGCCATCGATTACGTCATCATTGGCTTAGGCACAGGCGAATGTCCTGCGGAAGAGCTAATTTTTAAGCGGCAAACACACGGAAATGGGTGTGGCACAGGACAGGCCGCTATGGTGGCTCGGCTTGGCGAATTTTTAGTCTCACTTCTCAGTTGCACAGTGGATTTAATAAAGCGGAACAGCGGAAAATGTGGATGTTTTAAGCTATAAAAATAAAACATTAAAATTTTAAAAATGTACTTTACTTTAATTAAAAGGTGATTGAGTGCGGTTGAAATTAAGGAAATGCCATACAAATTCTTTGGATTTGTATTAAATACTTGGGATCCTATTTATAAAGGGTACAAAGTAATACATTTTTAAATTAAATTAAGAATTTTAATAATTTACTTTAATTAAAAGGTGATTGAGTGCGGTGGAAATTAAGGAATTGCTATGCAAATTCTTTGGATTTGGATTAAATATTTGGGATCATATTTATAAAGGGTACAAAATAATACATATTTAAATTAAATTAAGAATTTTAAAAATTTACTCTGCTTTATTTAAAAGGTGATTAAGTGCGGTTCAAATTAAAAAAATGTCATGCAAATTCTTTGGATTCTGATTAAATACTTGGGATCCCATTCATAAAGGGTACAAAATAATTAATGAGGCACATTTACAAGCTGAATTTGTTATAGAAATCCTTAAAAATTTCACAAAACATATACCCAGTTGGCTTCGAAGTTAATATATCAACTAATGTCATCACTTATCAAAGCTATTTATTGAATCTTAACCAACATTTTTAGGGTTATGCCTGCTTGCAACTAACCACGTTTAGAGCCCCTCAAAGCCGTCAAGATATTAGCCGTAAACCCGGCACTTCACGACTTAAACCCCACTTTGATAGATGTCTGAGTTGGTTTGATGGATAGGAAATGACCTCACAGGCGATTGGCGATTGGCGAAGGAATAAACAGCAGTGTGTCCTATTCAGTACAACCATTCTATTAATCACTATTTTCCGTATTCAAACGCTGACGACGGTGCTATCGATTCGATGAATCCAGTCGGTCCGGTGGTCAGCCGGTGGAAATCTCTGGGCTCATTGGATGCCATTCGTAGGTGCAGTCACGTAGGGCGATCCATAGCCCCGAGTTTCCGAACAATTTAGTGGAAGTCTGGTGACAACGACCCGACGACTTCATTAGACGCGGCCATCCATCATTTGGCCAGCGAGAGTTATGTGACTGCTGGAAAGGATTTCCTACGATTTCCAGCACTCGGATAAATCAACAGCCCAATCTCACTTGGTGCACGGGAAAAAAGGTATCAAAGTCTGTGGGTTATCTATAACTACGTAGGATTTAAAACTATATATAGGATATGCTTTTAAATACAGAGTATAGCATTCTTGAGGCACTCAAACATAGCAATGTATCTCAACCATGCTGGGAACCTCATTTGTCAGATTAAAATGCTATCAGTTCCCGGATCAACACCAGTCTAGTTCCTTTTTTTACTAAAAACTACTCAGTTTTTTTCCCTCTGTAAGCAGGCGAAATAAATCAGAAAAGTTCGAGCAGGGCCGCTCGTAAAACGGATTCCGCCGAATGTTTGTTAATTATGGTTTTGCGTAACTCTCGCATTAGTTGGCCGCGGGTCAGAACGAAGCCACTCGTGAGTGATTTGTATTTGGGCTCGTTAAAGTGTCCAGCGGACAGTGGACTGGTGGTGGGACGGCGGTGGGTTCCTTCTCAGATGCGGCGGCACGATCGCCGAGCATCTTCGCCCATTCGCAGTCCGCAATCCGCAATCCCGAGGCGGCATCTTCGGGAAAAGGCACGTTTTCCAACGCAATTTGCAACAATTTAAGATTTTTGCGCCAGCTCCGATGGCCGATAGTCGAGTATCCATATATCCAGGGAGATTGCCTCGGTTCATGGGCTCGTAAAAATCGAAAAATCGAACAAATAAAGATGGGGAGTGGCGCTTGTTGGGGGGAAATTGTGAATTGAGAATTGAGAAGTTCTGAGTTGAAAGCGCCGCATCTGGTTGCGAAACAAGAGCGTTTTCTCAACTTCAGCTGGCGTCTGCAGCTGGACAAGAACATTACGCGTAATCCATAGAATTTCAGTGGGATTTAAGTATGCAACTTGCGGCTTAATTATCTAGTTTGGCTTACAGAGACTCTGCAGTTCTGAGAAGTCTAGTCATGAGGAAATTATAATGGTTCTCATATGGGCCAGCCACTTTAATTGTAAAATATTGTAGATATTGCTGGAATGAAAATGTAAAAACTATAAGAGCTAGCTATTATAGAGACTATGTTTTATATTAGTTAATTCCCACGACAGTTACCTTTAACACCCCATTTGATTATGAAAATCCAGTCCATAAACATTTTAGTTGTTCTCCATAAATTCAACTAAATAACTTTAAGCAATCAATGAAATGGAAATACACTGGGCATAAATTAGCTCAATTCGCTGTGAAGTGCACCTGAAAACATTCCATAAAACATGCTCTACTTTAAGGGGATTAATTGGGCGCATAAATCGAGTTTATTTCGTTTATTTCGCATAATGTGAACACTTAACACTAATTACTTGGCTCAATGCGATGTCAGCGGCATTTGCATATTTCCGAGTCAATTGGCTTCAAGTTGAAACCCATAAATACCTAAATGGAGCTCCCTTTACTCATCCACTGGGGCCGAAGTCACTCAGGTGACCCTTGGCCCCTCAACGAGTCTCCGCAGAGTCACCTACAGGTTCACACGGAGAGTGGTTTCTGGGGGATTCTTTGGAAACCGGATCAACCACTTTGGCGGTGCAATGGCTGCGGCAATGGAGGCAAATGGCCGTGATAAGAGCACCACCGCACCAGCACACCGCCATCGTTGTCTCCCAGACTCTGGGCATTCATAAATATATTGAAAAGAGCCGTTTCCACCGAGAATCCCTGCCCATTTCATCCCCTGGCCGTGCGCACATCCTCCTTTCTCTCCCTGCGCATTTCTCCTGGGCTCACTTTCTTTGTCTGACTCAAAAGCCAAGAACCAAGCCCGAAAACTGAGAACACAACCCGTTTTTACACAGAGAAAAAATTATAAAAATTACTATATTCTTCCTAAGGATTTAATGGAACATTTTTCATTATGAAAAATCAGAAGATCACGTTAACATATGAAGTACTTTAACAACTTTGTTAGATAAAATATTTTCCATTTAATAGGCTTGAATGTAATTATTTTTGTGACCCTCGAGAGTCTCTTTTTTCTCAGTGCACCCACTGACTTGACTCATCCATGCGGTCATCGCGGAGGTCGAACTCTTAGCAGCCCGAAATGCGTTGTTGTCGTCATTCAGGGCCTTGGGTCACCGTCATCCGATTATCGATTGACCGACTTATTGCTGCCGGGCCGCCAAGAAATCCGAGGAATTCAATTGAGCATTGAATTCCTTGAGAATAAATTAGAGAGAGATGCCCCACACAGCAACTATTTATTTATAATATTTATCCCTTTCGGCCAGTTAAACCCCATTAAGGCCCGTCTATGGCTAATAACCCCCTGGGAACCGAGAGCTGATTCCCTAATTTCCCCGACCCCCTGGCGAATTTACGTGACGCTGACACTTGCTATCTGGAGCCATAAACTCGGGAGCCTTATCATCGCCGGCGGCCATTAAAAGGGAGTTTTACTGTAGCTCTGACCGAGTCGCAACTTTAAAGCGAACGCACTGCCATTATGCGCACAGCCGGACATGGCGGCTGTCCACCCTTTTTGGGCACTCAGAGAAAAGTCCTGGCCTTTTTGTTAATTTTTCTCAAGTCCGATAAAGTCAATATATCATAAAAATATATAAAGGCGGTCAGGTATTTCTATTAAATATATATAAAAATATCTAGAATTTTTTTAAACTCAATTTCTTGATACTTTTTTGCAAGTGGAGCTTCTTAAGCTTGGTCTTGTGTTTTCCAAGCGGAACAGCAAATTTACGAGAGCCGCGACTTGGCCATTCTTATGGAGTCAGACTTCCAGCGCAATTATGCGGCGGATTAGCCTGGTGAAAATAAATTGGCCAAAGCCACTGGCTAGCAACATGGCACCGCCTTACCACCAACGACTCTCCTGCCCCAATCCGACGCCACATCGCGTGCCACACATCGAGACGTGATTACGCCCCGCCAGCAGGTTGGCCAATTCACTTGGCCACATAATGCATATGCAGGCGGGGGAGGGGCGCATCTCCTAACTCACCTTAACGGCCGTTCAGCATACTTTACAGGTGCTTGGCCGGGCTGTTGAGACGTCTCACATAGGCGGCGGGGAGCCCTCATCGCGTGGAGACAAAACGAAACTTATTTTTACAAGTTAATAGCTCTAAAGTTAGGGATTATCGTCCCTAAGATTTGTGAGATTTCGTACAAGATAGCACATATTTTAAATTAATTTTCATTTTATAAGAAAGTGTAACTTATGCTGGGTTAAAAAGGAGGCTAAACATTTCAACTAATAATAACAATGCAAATGAACTGCTTTTGAATTGTACAAGAAAGTGGTTTATAAAATGGTCTCAAGCTCCATTATATATGCCCAGAAATTCCCATAATTTTCCAAGGATAATCATTCCAGGTTTTGTGCAATCTAAGACCTGGCTTCTGCGCCTTTGGAATCGCTTTTGTATTCACACAACAATTGCGCGGAATTGCGTGTTTTCACTCTCGGTTTCCGGTTATTCCCGCCCCATAAATCACAATCAAAGGATCAGGAGCAGGACCACGAAACGTGTCCGTACGTACGCCTTCCGGGGCCGAGGGAGTGAAGGAATCCGGAATCCAGATGGACGGACTTCCGCGTCCTGAAGGGTTAAACTGTCCAATTGCGAAAAGGGCCGTAAAATGCCGGATTTTTTCGTTTCGAGAACTGGAAGGGAGGGAAAGGAAAGCGGGGCGGAGGGAACCCCTCGAGTAGTGACAATAAAAATGGCAAACAAAAGTCGCCGGGTGACCAGTTGTTGTTGTTGCCGGAACCCCTTGCCCAAAGGATATATGGTGGAAATATGGAAGCGGTGTCACACCATGTTGTCGCGTTTTACGACCGCCGCTCACCTTTTGTTTGCCGACTTTATGGCCGCAGCCTCGTACCTTTTCCTTTAAATTTTTTTCCAAAACCGAGTCCGCCATTTAACCGAGTCACTTTCAGGCCAAAACCCGGCCAAACGAGCCTTCAAAACTTGGGCCAAGTTGGCACTTTTCTAATTTATCGATTCGCCAAAAGGTCGTTTTTATTTCACTTTTTGTTTTTAGCAAAATCTCGTCGAGAACTTGACTTGTTCACCTTGGCGACTGTCATTAACCGGTTGCATTTTTTTCGGCTAATGACTATTAATAGACGCCGACCTTCAAGGATGCTGGCTGCCTTAAAAAACTGCAGCCGGAGAAAGGATATTCCGGGGAAAGGCTGGGACAGGTAGGCCGCCCCGACACAGCTGTCCATAAAAAACATAATTGCGCAACTCAAGGACTTTCGAACGCGGCAGGACTTGTAGTGTCCAGGATGCAGCCCGTGCAAATCCCATAACCCTTAATGTAACCATGTAACCCTGCAAGGTCTTGGTCCTGGGTGTCCTTGAATCGGAATTCGATTCGATCTTTGATTTTTCTGGGAGATGATGGAAGTCTCATGGATAGGGGAACATTCTTTAAGTTATCCAACTCAAGAAGGTTGAAATAAATGCCTTAAAAATAATATAAATCATTTTATGAAAGATAAAGAATATTTTTTCTATATTTAAAGATTATTTTTTATTTTAATGTATACTCTTAAGTATTTATACATTCAATAAACAAGAAAATACATGAACTTTCTTATCACTTTATGGCTTAATATTAAATATCTTATAATAAATGTGGCTGTAATAGCTTTAGCAATTATTATTAAATTTTCCTTGCACTATAAGAAATATTTTGAGTATTTACTGTCATGCTTGAAGTTCGAATAAATCTTCTACAAAACTTCTACACTTTTAAGCTTAAAATTAAATATCTTACAATAAATGTGGCTGTAATTGCTTTAGCAAGTATTATTAAATGTTTCTTGCATTATAAGAAATATTTGGAGTAATTTTCTTATGCTTAAAATCTTGAAGTTCGAATAAATGTTCTACAAAACTGCAGCTATAAGTATCTTTTTTTTAAAGCTCTCAAACCTTATATAACTTTCTTAATTTTATGTAATTCACTTCGCTCCAGAGGGTTAAATTTAAATTGCTTGTTAAATACGAATCAAAGAGCCAATTTAATTTTTATGGCGAACAGAAACAACTTGTTCCAACTGCCCAATTAACTCCAATCAAAAGGGAAACACCCGTAAAAATACAAATAATAACGAACGTAAATTTGTTATTAGGCAATTCCCGCGATCGTCGCAGAGCTGAAGAGGATTCCGATGGTGTTTGTTTAATTTCGGCACCGTCCGTCGCCAAATCATTCATAATTCATTTTGTATGCCGCATAAATGTTCTTACTATCAATAAAAGCGCAATCAAATTAACATTAAACTTATTCTCCGAGGTGGCACGTAATTATTTTAAAATATTCCGCCATTCCGTTAGGACAACACCGCATTCTTGGCCAGACTTTTGATTTAGATTTTGATTCTGTTTTATAAGTTTGTTGTGGCAGAATTTCAGACATAAAAATAGAAATTTAAAATTGTCTGCCATCTGCGTGGGCCGCTCTCCCCTCTTCCCTAATATTTTTTAGTGATTTTTGGGGTTTTCGCATTTGTATTAATTTAAATCGCAAATGTGCCGCCGCTTGTTGACATTTTATTTACAATAGCAGAAATGTGCAATAAAAATTAATGAAAGGCTTATGTAAAGGCCTCCCGGTAATTGCGGGCGGGAGAAGCACGGCCAAAACGAGCGTTTCTGCCATTTTCATTTTCGGACCCTGGAAATGTGTTTTCCTAATTAGCTATTCTGGCAGGAACAATTTCTATTTTTATGCCAGTCACATGCCCCGGCCAAATGGGCTAACAAAATGGAGCAAGGGGTGATCATCGGGAATCTTAATTATTTTTAGAAGTGCCACCATAAATCTTAGGAAACTTAAGGGTTTGAGTTCGTTATTTCCTCTTAAAGGAATTTATTCTTATTTCTTTGGTTTCCATTTGAACTTCACATTTAATAATGGTCTGTGTGTGGTATATTTAATTAATTAAGGTAATTACAAGGTATTTTAATTAAGTTTAAGAGGCTTGGAGTGGATTTCATGTGAATTTGTTTGGTCAATATCTTAAAGATATCCTTAAAGCAAATAAAAAAGTATGTATATACGAATATTAATGGTATAAAGAGTTTATTTTAAATATAAATATTTTTTTTATATTGATCGGAGTATATAGCTTTCTCCAAGGAATTTTAATTAAGTTTAAGAGGTTTGGAGTGCATTCCGTATGAATTTGTTTGGTCCATATCTTAAAGCTATCCTTAAAGCAAATAATAAAGTATATATACAAATATTTAAAGTATAAAGAGTTTATTTTTAATATAAATATTTTTAAATGGATCGTAGTATATAGCTTTCTTCCAGTCTAGTCCAGAACCCCTCTCGATCTCCTCCCTTACCAAATTCTCTGGATTTCCTAGGTACCAAACCATTCCAATTAAAATCCAATCGAGGAGCACATCTGCAGGTGATTAGCCGGAGCATCTCGGGCAGTTAGGCTGCGTTCCATTACCGATCCGATCCGATCCGATCCGATCCAATACCTCCGGCAATTGGATGTTGCCTTCATGGACAAGTGCATGTGGCATTGGCATTGGACTGGAACGGGCACTGGGCCGGGGCGGGGGCTGGGATCCACCTCCACTTGAGCCAGTTGCTCATTACACTCGACTGGATAATGGCGGGCATTTCAATAAACAAGCCCGGGAACCGTGTGCTCGGACCTGGCTCGAGCTGTGCTCCGGGCGGGCATTATGAACTGTTTCCGAACGGCGCACACATAATACCATATTTCAAATTTCAATTAAGTCCAAGTGCTGAGAGAGCTGCGCCCCCTCGGCTCCACCAATCGGAAAATTCGTTTCCTATTTGACTTTTGACTTCTCCAGATATAAACATTCCGTTTTATGGCCGTCGATCGATTTGGGCCTAAAAGGGACTCAAGTGCAGTCCTCCACTTGGCCCAGTGCATTGCCAAATCCCTCGCTGGCTCTGGCCGTGTTCCCGGGTCTCTGCCCCAACGAATTAGATTTTAATTAAAAACTAGTTTCAGCTCGAGCCGGGCCAGCTGGAATATATATTTTTTTAATAAACCATAAAAATGTTTCTAAAGTGTCACACTCAAAATTTGGGCTGTCACATAAATTCCAAAGCCTTAAGCACATTCCAGCGATTAAAATCTGAAAATGGTCAGCTCTCTGACCACCTTGGGCCGGCTCTTTGGGCCTTTCGGCCTTTAGGAGGAGCCCCTTCTTCTGGGGCTGAGTGGTTTTTGGGTTTCTGTTCGGTTCGCACTCGGTATCTGTCGGATACAGATAGCAGCCGCCATAGCTTAGATAACATTAGGGGCATTTTGGAATAACAAACTCGGAAATCCAGAAAGAAAACAAAGAAAGCGCTGTTCAAATTTACATTCCCCGCGGAAAGAGTTTCTGGCCTGGATTGGGGGTAGTCCCTGTTGACTTAGGCGGATCCCAAACAATATTTTGCATATTCCATCGATTTTTCGACTCCGAAAACGAGTGCGCATAATGAGCGTGCGAGCGAGAGGCATGCCGAGCGCAGAGAGAGACGGCCTTTTCTGGGTGTGTCCCCCAAGCGAGCGAGATGGGGATACAGATAGAGACAGAGAGGGAGCGAGCATAGAAGGAAGCCCGTCGCCAAAGAGGATAATTTAGTATCGATTCCACATCATAGCCATGTCCCCGCCGCAATTCAAAGTCGCTTTTCTAGCGAATCTAAGGCTCCGCCGCATAAATCTCGCTAATTTATGAAGGATGCGTGCGAAATGCCAACAAACTAACTCGCCCACGCCGATCCAGGCCCCTTAGCCACCGAGCCACAGATCCGCCGAGCCACTCTGCACCACCACTCCACTCCCTGCACCACCACTCCACTCCCAGCTCCACCCCGCCGACGAGCAGCTCCACTGTCACGCGAGTGAGTGTTCTGCATATCAAACTCGCGGCGACTCGGGACTCGAGAATGCCACAGTGCGAAATGCGGTTGCACCGAGAGAAAATGGGAAGAGGTCTAGAAACTTAAGAAAAATATGATATACTTTCATTATGTACAAAGTTTCCTGCTTTTTGTTTACCCCTCGAATTTAAACCTAATTTTATTGATATATATCAAGTGAAGTAGTCAAGTATTATTAAGATACTTTTAGCATTTAGCCAGGAAATGGAGATTGTGTGAAGTTTGAGGGGCATAAAAATAATCAGGGAATAAAGTACATAACTAACTTTAGTTTATATATAAAAACCATAGCATTTTCTTCTTTATAATTGTATTAATATATATAATATAAAATATATATATATATAATATATAATAAATATTTAAAGTCGTTGTCAATATAGCTTCAAGAGTTTAAGTGCTA